>MJUU01066062.1:3504-16553 GCA_002080025.1 Modiolus philippinarum
GGTGGGTAGATCTTGATATGCTGAACATTTTTGCAATTTACACTTGACCTCTATCTGTTACACTTTTTGAAATAAAAAATAAAAAATGCAAAAATTTTAAAAATTTTACGGAAAAAGGGCTATAACTCCGAGATGGGTTTTCAGATTTTCTTCAAAATTGCCCAGTGGGTAGATCTCATCATGCCGATCATTTTTACCCTCGTCAGATTTTTGATACCTGTAACAGTTCTCCAGTAATTTGCAAAAAACAGCAATTTACCCCTATGTTCTATTTTTAGTAACAGCAGCCATGTTGTTTGGTCTACGGACATAAAAATCACAAACTTGAAAGTGCATACCCTGGTGATGATTCAGGCCAAGTTTGGTAAGTATTGGCCAAGTAGTTTCAGAGGAGAAGATCTTTAAATAAAAGTTAACGGATGGACGGACGGATGGACGACGGACGCCGAGTGATGGCAAAAGCTCACATGGCCTTTGGCCAGGTGAGCTAATAAAAGTAAAAACATATAAAAATCGTGAAAATTCAACAAAAAAGGGGCTATAACTCCTATATGGGTTGTCAGATTTTTTTCAAAATTGCAGGACATGTAGATCTTATTATGCTGACCATTTTTGCAATTAAACTTTACACCTATCTGCTCTCATTTTCAATATATAAGACGAAAAGTAACAAAAAACAGAAATTTTGCAGAAAAAGGGCAATAACTCCAAGACCGATTATCGGATATTCTCCAAAATTGCAGGGTGGGTAGATCTCATCATGCTGATCATTTTTACTTCCATCAGATTTTTTATATCTGTAACGGTTTTTGAGTTATTTGCAAAAAACAGAAATTTACCCCTATGTTCTATTTTTAGTAACAGCGGCCATGTTGTTTGGTCTACGGACATAAAAACGACAAACTTCAAAGTGCATACCCTGATGATGATTCAGGCCAAGTTTGGTTAATATTGGCTCAGTAGTTTCAGAGGAGAAGATCTTTGAATAAAAGTTAACGGACAGATGGACAACGGACGCCGAGTGATGGCAAAAGCTTACATGGCCTTTGACCAGGTGAGCTAAAAAAAGAAGGGAAACGGGGAATGTGTCAAAAAGCCTATCTGAACAGAGAAAAAAATTACAGCCCAGAAATTTATAGCCCGGACACGACTTTGTCATTGAAAAAGCATGAATGTGACCCTGGGGTCAAAGGTCAAGGTCAGAGGTCACCAATAAAGGTACGTGACACATCGTCTTGAGGTGATCTATCCACATGCCAAATATCAAAAGCCTATCTCAAAAGAGAAAAAAGTTATAGCCCGGAATGTGACCCTGAGGTCAAAGGTCAAGGTCAAAGGTCACCAACCAAGGTATGGGACACTTCGTCTTGAGGTGATTCAACCACATGCAAAATATCAAAAGCCTATCTCAAAAGAGAAAAAAGTTATAGCCTAAACACGACTTTGTCATTGAAAAAGCATGAATGTGACCCTGAGGTCAAAGTTCACCAACCAAGGTATGTGACACATCGTCTTGATGAGATCTATCCACATGCCAAATATCAAAAGCCTATCTCAAACGAAAAAAAAGTTATAGCCCCGACACAACTTTGTCATTGAAAAAGCATAAATGTGACCCTGGGGTCAAAAGTCAAGGTCAAAGGTCACCAACCAAGGTGCGCGACACATCCCCTTGAGGTGATCTATTCACATGCCAAATATCAAAAGCCTATCTCAAAGGTAAAAAAAAGTTATAGCCCGGACACGATTGTTTCGGCTGGACGGACGGACAGACTGATTACTATAGGGCTTGAGAGGAAGCCCCGATATCTTTGAAGGAAATATTTTTGCGTTTTCATGTTTACAAAGAGAAAATAGACAAAATATACCGTAAAGCCAATACACAAAACACTCACAATATGAAGCACTTGCATGAAAGTATTTCAGAATTGTTTGAAGGCAAGAAATCATGCAGTGCTCATGTGCAACATCTATCTATATGAATACATGTATGGTACTGCTAATAGTGTACATTATGGTGAACAATCCTAGGTGTTCTGAAAAGGTGCCTAAGAAATAAACATAGCCATGTGAGAGTTTCATATAACCAACATGACACTCAGCATTGAATTGACATCAACATTAAGCAACACAGGTATGGCAGCACCAGGACAAACCTGCTATACAGACATAGAAAAGGATTTGTATACATAAACAAGATGTGTTTGTCAATGTGAAACACTACTTATGCCCCCAGCATCAATTTTATAAGTTAAATAAATTTGAATAGGAATCTTAATATTTTGGTTCAAATTATCTTTCTTTACATACAAAACATAAGAAAATGGAAATTAAAATTTTGACCTTGACCTTTAACCTGATTTTTGGGAAAGTTTTCCTTTACTTTACCAATACACTTGACAAGTATGATAAGTCTATCTTTAAAAGTTTGAAATTTATAGCTAAGGTTAAAGTTTCGGATGCAGGGACAGACAGACAGACAGACAGACAGGACAAAAACAATATGCCACCCGATCCTCAACTGGGGCATAAAAACAGCTGTACAATTCTAATATATGAATCATAAGCAATGCTGCTATGGTAACAATCTCATTTCAAAATCAATTTTTATGTATCAACTTAAATTATGAAATAAGAAAAATTCTATACCTGTCAACATCAAACTTTAAAATAACATAATAAAATTTTTAGACAACCAGACAGAAAGACAGGGAAAAATTTGAATATTTTTGTGTTTCATAACTTATCTCAAAATTTATAGTTGCACATAAAAATTGATTAGGTGCCATGTTGACAAAATAATATGCAACTGCCTTTATTTCATTTTTATGGTTCATCTTAATATACTACAATATATCATTATGAATGTAAAAAAGTTTATGTACAAATTTGCCAATTTACCGATTTATCACCATGGAAAAAATGCCTAGCATACATAAACAGGTATATCAGAAACTTTACATACTAGTTTATTTAAGCGTATTTTTGTTATGAACAGTTAAGCCTCAGGTTTCTCAGGTCAACAGGCTTTGCATATATATCGTATGACGTTTCAGCTTATCATTTTTAAAGAGAAAGTTCTCTATTTACACGTAATATATCAATTTTCAAACTGTCGCCATGACGAATATCAACCTTGGTGATCAGAAATAAACTATTCATTCAACTGTCTCAAGTTTCTTTCAGTTGTTTTAAGGTATCTATAAATTAACAAAAATCATTCGGCATCATATACCAACAATTTTTGTGGATTTTCCTCAAAATAAACTGAACAAAAATATAAAATTAAATCCTACTGGATCTATTTTTAAAAGCAAGGAAAAGACAATTTGTGTGCATATTACAAGAAAGAAGGGCCTATTGTACAAATTCTATAACGTAATAAAGAACTTTCTCTCCAAAATTTATAAACTGTAAAGTCATGTATTAAATAAGCATGCCAACATTGCTGTAGGCATAATTACCTTTGGTAATGTATCATGCTGAAAAATTAATGATTTACTGTACAAAAAGCTTATTAACCTCTTCTGTGATTTTGAATTTAGCTGAAAACTTATGACTATGCTTTTATGAGAGTGGTAACAGAGGGTACTGTGCATGGATGTACAATAAATAAAATGATGTTTCATGATGAATGACAAATTAACATTTGGCTCCAAAGTTAAATTTTTATCGATTACACCAAAAAGCAACAAATAATGATCCTCTAGCATGGCAACATGTGACAGCAAACATTTTGCAGGAAAATATTTCTGTAACAACCCGTTTATTTCACTTAAATACTCATGGTATAGTATACTAAACTGTCTATCTGAATGCTTGTTTAGACTGTTGAATTCAAAATATGGTTGGTTAAGCTTTTAGTTGAAGTAAAAACTGCGCTTTTTGTATAGCTCTGTCAGCATTGATTTTGATGAAATTTGTAGAGGAAAGTCACACAACAAGCTCTAAAGATCCTGTATAGCTCATCTGGACCATGGCCGACATAGAGAGATGAACGGCATTTCCAATAGGGTCCAGAATTTTAACTATGCTCCCTGCTGAAGCCACCTTGGATTGGATGCAGACATGCCATATGCATATTTTGAAGAGGCCACCCAAGGACTTTTGTTATCAAGTTTGGTTCAAATTGGATTAATGGTTTCAGAGACATTATTCTTTTAATTCAATTCAATATAAACTAAGTTTTGAATGTAATGTTCCAGCTGTTGGCCATCTTGCATGAGGTACTGATCTGCAGGATACATTTTTTGAAAGGGACATCTAAGGACCATTGTGACTATGTTTGGTTCTAACTGGACTGGTGGTTTCTGAAAATATGATCTTTGAGTGTCTTTTACATAAAGTCCAATGTTTAAACTATATTCCCCACTGGCGGCCATCTTGGATGAGGTACAGACCTGCCAGATACCTTTTTTGAAGGGGACCATCTATAGATCATTATGACTAAGTTTATTTAAAATTGGACTAGTAGTTTTTGAAAAGATGATCTTTGAATGTCTTTTCCACAGGGTCCAATGTTCAAACTATGTTCCCTATTCGAAGCCATCTCGTATGAGGCACATACCTGATGGATACAATTTTTAAAGGGGCCACCAATGCACTAATGTGAGCAAGCACCAATGCACTAATGTGAGCAAGTTTGGTTTAAATTGGTCCAGTGGTTTCTGAATTGAAGATCTTTGAATGTAAAGTTTTCAAAGGATCACAGGAAGACAGACATCGGATGACGGACAACAAGTAATGGCAAAAGCTCCCCCTGGCATAGCCAGGTGAGCTAAAAATCTTAGATACTGTGGAAGTACCTTTATTCGTGGACATCAATTTTTCGTTGTTTTCATAAATAGCACTGTTTTGTTGGTTCTTAAATTCATGGATTCAAATTCCAAGTATGAAAGCCCTGAGGACAAACTGCATTTTTGAGAACTTAATTTCGTGGTTTAAGTGAACCACAAAGTCCACGAAAATTGGAGTCCCAAGAACAATTTAACTTTTACAGTATCCAGAAAAGCATTTTATATAAATATCAACATTTAGCAAGGTAGGTACAGATGGACTAGTGACAACCTGCCCATAAATGCAGGAAAAGAATAGTATACCCTTAAATGAATTTCGAAAAATAGGACAGACTACTAATCATAGCTCCATCAGATACTCCATGGGAATGTGTACAAGTTACATCAAAAGTATTTTGGAATAGATAATAGGTTTAGAATTTGTGCCTTTCAAAACTTAAACACTGCCTTAGGCTACATGCAGGGATGTACCTTCATGTCTAAGTAATTATGGCCATCTGAGCTCAAGGAAGACGGTTGTAAGTAGCCCAGCTGCATAAGCTAATAGCTAGCCCAGTGCTGTGTGTCTAACAATAAATGTCAGAAATTTCGGAAGCCAGCTGGGCTACTGGGCCCCTGTGTAGGTTCATCCCCGACATGACAGAAAAATAAGATGTATCTCAATGTTTTTGGTGTGAATATTGTGGCCGGTAAAATCAGATACTGCATCATTATATATTTTATGTCAGGTATCAAATTACACTTATTGAACTTGCATTAAGGTGCAATTTTGCAAAGGCAAAAATTTGTCAACTCTGTTTGGAACAAGTTCAAAATTTTCCTATTACATACAGAAATACAATGTATCACAGTTATTTCTTAATAGTCAGGGAATGTGATTTTGTGCAGTGCAGTGCTAGTACAAGAAATTATGTTTTCGTTGCTGGTATATACACTACATGTTACTTTGATATACTGGGGTAAACACTAGACTGATATACAATACAAACAGCATTTTGTATAACACAAAAAATAAATATAATACAAACCTCCACATTTAGTTCTGGCCAATTACATATCATCTCATAAAGATGTCCAGCATCATGGATTGACAGGAAAAGCCCCCTACAGAAAACAATTGTTTCATTTAATGTTAATTAGAAGACAATAACAGTTTCTAATTATGACTTACTGAAAGTTTAAAACTAAGAATTTCACTTTATTAACATATATTTTTTCACATTCAGTCTTCAACTTTGGTCAAAACACACATCTCCTAAAGACAACCTGAAATAAACAAATTTCATGATAAATTAATCATGGAATTTGCAAATTCATGGATATGATATATCCAATGAATTAAAAAGTCATTAAATCACAAGATTGACAATTTTGACAATAAACTAAATTTAATAATTTTAAGATTTTTACAGGAAACCCAATGTTATATTAGATTCTTATGATAGGTGCAGTTTAAGACCTGAAACCACATTAATATTGACACAACTTTTTGCATGACTGCATGTTCCATTTAATATTTTACCTAGGTTTTCTATACAATACACCGTATTCTTGACAAGCTTTACCAACAGTAGGGGTATACACAATAGGCATCATTTTCTCTGTATACTCTGTCAGACATCTATAGAAAAGTTTCTCATTCCTGTCTGACAGTGCCATCAAATAGGTATATTTATCAACATCAGTTGCACGGTCCTCAAAGTTCTTTAGTACTCTTTGCATTTGTTGATCTTGTGTTACAACTGCAGCTGGTAAAAGTCCATGTATACCCATCAATTGTCTCTCTTTCAAGGTAAAGGCATGACCCTGTAATCATATATAAATAATATATAGCTAAGCTTATATATTAAACAAAGCATCTATGAGCCCCTGCAGCCCTGCTCACTAGTAATACCCCTCTTCTCAGCTTCACCTTATAATGACCTGCAAAAGTTTGAAAATGTTTTTTTAAAAGAGCTTGTGATAAAATGTTTCATTTACAATGATAAAGAAAACTTTGAGGAAAACTTACTCTATGTAAAAGTTTGAAAAATTGACATACTCTGTAAACTGAAGTAGTACTTTGACAGGTCTCAAATTACATCCCACAATAGCCCTTTTTAGAGAGTGTTGTTTTGTTTTCCTGGATTTGAGCTCTCCCATCAAATGGAGATACAAACACTCTTCGCTTCCATATCACACATATGGTTTGCTAACAATACACAACTCAGAGAACAGGAAGATGCACCCCAACAGGTCTGAAAATGCATCCAATAATAAGTTTGAATCAATTACCATTGCAGAAAGAAGCTTGACAAAAGTTGTGATGGACAGAAGGACAGATTGATGGAATGAAACAGATAAACTATCAGGGATGTATACATTCACAAGGTTAGATGATCCTATCATGGACAGTGACTGAGAAGTGCAATTGGGAAGTAAACTTGAAAGTAATTCCACTAGAGGCTCAGAAGGCTGAGCCTGTATCGCTCACCTGGCTTTCTGGTTTTAGCCGATTTTTATAACTGAGGAACTGTAATTGGCAGCAATCTAAGTGAAGGACCTTCCATACATCATTGCTGTAAAGTTTTGTTTAATCTGCTCAAGTCATTTCATAAGAGATAGTCAAAATATGTATTTTCCCATAGGGTCAATATTTAACTATGTCCGGCCCTGACAGCCACGTTTTTTGGCAGATCGGAACAAATTTGGGCAATTTTAGTGAAGGACCTTCATAACATTATTTCTGTAAAGTTTTGGGTCATTTCTCTTCAGTAGTTTCAGAGGAGATAGTTAAAATGTGCTTTTCCCATAGGGTCCAATGGTAAACTATGTTCCAAGCTGGCAGCCATGTTTTTTGGCAGATCAAAAAAATTTTGCATTCTACGTGAAGGACCCTCTATACATCATTCCTGTAAAGTTTGATTTAATTTGCTCAAGTAGTTTCAGAACAGAGAGTCAAAATGTGTTTTCCCATAGGGTCCAATGTTAAAATATGTTAGGCCCTGGTTGCCATGTTTTTTGGCCGATCTGAAAAATTTAAGCAATCCTAGTAAAGGACCTTACAAACTTTATTCCTGTAAAGTTTGGTTGAAATTGGTCCAGTGGTTTCAGAGGAGATAGTTAAAATGCGAAAAGTTTACAGACAGACGGATTGGACGACAGACAGACAACGGACGCAAAGCTCACATGGCCTTTTAGGCCAGGTAAGCTAATAAAGTGAAAGTGACCTCATTTTGTATGGATACTAAACTACCATCAGAGATGCATGCATTCACAAGGTTAGATGTCGCTAAGTGTAAAATATTCCACATAAAAGGCCAAACTTTAAGTCAAAGTGACCTAAGTTTGTATGATGCTGAACTACCACCAACTACTATGCAAGATATATGCACATTCAAGCATAAATGATCCTACCATGTAAAGTAACAGAGATGAACTTGGATGTGAAACTTTAATGTTAGTGATTCATGTGAAAAATATAGGTCAAAGTAATTTAATTTTGCCTGGATATTGATCTACCACCAAATATGCATGCACATGCAGGGTTACATGTAGATGATCCTACCATGTAAAGTTACTGAGATATAACTTGGATGTAAACTGTAAAGCAATCATGTGGAAAATATAGGTCAATGTGACTTTAGCCTGGATGCTGACCTTCCACTAAAGCATGCACATTCAGTTACTGAGAGATGAAAAAACTGGTACAAAAACTCGATTGTTAGTGGATCATACAGAAAATATATGTCACAGTAACCTATTTTTTCTTTGATGCCTACCTATAATCAAAGAAGGTTAGAGGAGTCTACTATGTACAGTACCTTAGATATGCACATTCCCCGTTTCCCTTCTTTTTTACTATCAGATGAAAACTTGAACGTAAGAGTTAATCATGCAGAAAATATATGTCAAACGAACCTTATTTCATGGAGGCTGTGAGATAATTATCTCAAGATGCATCTGTATGCAAAATTTGATGACCCTACCCTTCAGTTACCTAAATGAGAACATGGCCATAAACGAAGACAAATGCAAACAGGTTTACAGACGTGGACATAGACACGGTGGGTACTCCAATAGTCCCCATCATCTTTGTTGATGGGGACTAAATGGCAAAAGTGTTCCCATTACATGTACTAGCCTTGCAATGAACACTGCTCCCAGGGAGAAGATATAGATGTGACAGAGACTACCAACAGATCCTATAAACCTGCTCTCTTCAATCAACCAGGCATCAGTTTTGTAGCAAGAATAACAAGAGCTGTCGCCGAATGGCAGCCAGATATATCCCTGCTCATTGAACCCTGAATCAATATGGTTGGTGCAAATTTAGGTGGTTATGGACACAATACAGGTGTGGACACAGTACATGTGTGGACATGGACATGATGATATAATGATATTATACTCAAAATAAAACTTTTCACAAGGGTTCCAAAGAAAATATTCTGTCCAAATATGACCAAAATAAAATCACCTTTGTTCGACAATTTACACAAAGATCATAAGCGTTCAAGAAATTTCCTTACAACACTTTGAGAATAATTTCTCAAGAAAATTTCAATATGACAGTATTTTCTGCCACAACTTTATTTCACAAAATCTACCCTTTGAATTATTTATTTGAAAAATTGTCCAAGTCCAAAAGATCATTGCAGATGGATTTAAGGTTCCGCGAAAGTCAAAAATTAGGACACCCAATAAACATAAAACATTTGTCTGTATTTCTCAAGCTGCAAGAAATACAGTAAAATATCATTGCAGAATATGCTCTTTAAAATATAAACTACACATACACACTGAAAAATTGTAAATAAATTTGATTTTTTTGTTTTATATGCGAATCTCTTCATTTGGTAAACACTCAATTTTCAAAAAAAATTTGGCAGTCTGAAAAAGGACTTATTTGTTTCAAAATTGTTGTGGACATATACTAAGGTATCTAAGGAAGGGCAAGCTAATGCCAATTTTTCGGGACTACTGTTTATTGTTAATATTTAGTTCAAATTTGGTACATAGGGGAAGTAATTCCACACATTCAGGTAAAAATTGCCAAATTTCTGCCTTAAAACATTTGCTACTAGACAAATGAATGTTAGCTTGCCCTGCATTATACATCATAGTTTTCTTCCAGAACTATTTCGACGAGAATTCGCCATTTTCCAGACCTGATTTTTTAAAAATTTGTACCCAACGAAAGGATTTGGTTATAAAATTTTTAATTCAAATCAATCTACAATTTATGCAGTGATTACATGTACATATTTCTAAATTTTTAAAAAGAATATATTTCTTCATGATTTATTACTATATTTCATGTAGCTTGAGAAATACAGGCAAATGTTTTATGTTTATTGCTCGAGTGTCCTAATTTTTTACTTTAGTGGAACCTTAATGAACATTATGTGTTTAAATCAAATTATCTCCCCTTCCTGGTATGGGACAATAATTATATTTCTTCATGCAAATCTCAACATAGTGTCCTTCCTTTTTGTAAAGTAAAAACCTTTCAGTGGTTTATTTAGGAGGGGTTGCACTTACAAGATAAACTGTGCAGATGAAATCAATGAAAACTCGAAGTTGAATTATCTCCCTTTCCTGGTTTCGGACAATAATTATAATCCTTCATGCAAATCTCTATATTGTGTCCTTCCTTTGTGTTAAGTATCATCAAAATCCTTTGTGTGGATTAGGAGGAGTTGTGTTTACGAGGTAATCTGTGCAGATGGAATCAATGAAAACTCAAGTAGAATTATCTCCCCTTCCTGGTTTTGGCCTTCATGCACATCTCCATATTGTGTCCTTCCTTTGTGTAAAGTTTCATCAAAATCCTTCAAGTGGTTTAAGAGAAGATGGGCTTACAAGAAGTGTGGACATACAGATGGACATACAGACAACAGGGTGATTCCTTATTATAATACATACCCCCTAAACTTCGTTTGTAAGGGGTATGATAATTTGACAATCCCAGCAGTTAAACAATCATTCAATCAAAGTTACTGAAAGACATGCCAACAGTGAACCTATATATACATGATATAAATATGCCAACAGTTATATAATCAGGTATATACATGCCTGGTGTTTAGATTATCTCACATATCCACATTAAGTCTGTCACATTAAAACATGTAGTACTGCAGTATATATATCATGACATGTTACATAATTAGAGATTAGAATAAAAGTAATATTATATACAAGTATTATAAGACAACTTCTTTTACATAGCCTAGGTTATATAAAATATTTTTTGGTACTCAAGAAAATATGAGGGGGTAAACAGGGGAGTCACTGTCCCACCTCCCAACCTCACTTTCACGACTTTTCAAACTTCTCATCCTCCTGTCTACCACCTCATAACCTTGTTTCTCCAAGGGGTAAATCCCTTCGACTATCTGTCACCTCCTATTCACCCATTTCACATCCTACCCCCCTTTTTATGTCTTCTCTCATCTCCTGTTTTACCTCTCATATTTGTAATTTAATATGCAGATGATAAGGTATATCTAAACTTGTTACAATTAATCATGCTCAATTTATGAATTTTAAACATTACAAACAAGTGTAGACACAACAAGATATTTTGTGAAACACTACATATGCCCCCAGATTCTACAGTAAAATATATGAAAATACCCAATTTTAACCCTTTATGACCTCTGTGACCTTTGACTTAATTTTTTGCATATTATTTATGTTCCTCTTGACAGGACCTATACATTTGCCAAGTATTAAAAACACCCAATTCAACCCCTTTATTCCGAAACAGAAGAAGCCCCTTTGGGCCTCTTCTTTATTGAAATGGTTTAATTGTTAAACATGCTATAAGAAACATACAGAAAAATACTGCATCAAGATCCGACAACAAATTTTAAAATTCATTTTTTCCCGTTTGTCCCCTTTGGGCCTCTTGTTTCTCAAATACGGAAAATGCTACCTCAAATCTGTCGACATACTACAGTTGCGCAATTTTATTAGCAATAACATAAAAAGAACCCCGTCTCAATAGGATAAATTATAAGGATTCTACAGTCAAATATGTGAAAACAGCCAATTTCACCCCTTTTTTGCATGTGACCTTGACCTTTGACCTGACCTAAATTTTTTTTGACATATTTATATTCCTCTTGACTAGACCTATACACTTGCCAAGTATGAAAAGTCTACCTAACATAGTTCAAAAGTTATAGCCAAGGTTAAAGTTTCGGATGCAACACACAGAAAAACAGACAGACAGACAGGACAAAAACAATATGCCCCTGATCCTCAATCTGATTGCATTAAAATGTCTTCCCTGAATATGCATAACTTTAACAATTTATGAAGTCAAGAGACCATGACAGGTGTCAGACTGGCATATGAGCCCACTTAAATGTCGCAACAGTCCAAATATGATGCCTTTAGCAGGTTTAGATGTTGTAGTTACAGAGAAATAAGCATTAGTTTAGATGTTCTACCGGTAGTTACAGAGAAATAAGCATTAAAGTAAAAAAAATCAAAAAGTCAATGAACCATGACATTGAGGCCAAGGCTACATGACAGGTGTCAGACTGGCATACACCCACCTAGATGTAGCACCAGACCAAACATGATGCATCTAGGTGTTCAAGTTACAGAGAAATAAGTACTGAGAAGTATAAAAAAAACAAAGTCAATGAACCATGGAATTGAGGTCAAAGCTGTATGACAGGTACGGTACCAGAGCTGGATTGTCTCCATCTAGATGTGACAATAGACAAATTATGATGCCTGTAAGTGTTCTAGTTACAGAGAAATGATCAAAGTCATTGAACCATAAAATTGAGGTCAAGGCTCCACAAACGTCAGACTGGTATGTGCCCACCTAGGTATGCAAATAGACAAAACATAATGCCTGTAAGTGTTTAAGATACAAAGAAATGATCAAAGTAAATGGACCATAAAATTAAGGTCAAGACTTACATGACGGATGTCATCTGGACTGGCATGCAACAAGCTAGATGCAGCAATAGACCAAATATGATGCCTTTACGTATTTTAACTACAGAGATAAAGTATTTAAGAAAATGGGTCAAAGAATCAAATGGCTGGGTTGCGTTTTGGCGCTTCTCACCATAAAGTGTTGTTTTATAGGTTCCCTAATGGGTCAGTGTATAGAATATGTTGAAAATAATGATAAAAAATAACTAAGTTAAAAGGTTTGGAAAAATATGAAAAAATATTTGAAATAATTCCATAAAGTCAGGTGTACATCTGCAAAATATATAGAAACATTCTGTGAAGTTTCAA
>MJUU01066063.1:0-19283 GCA_002080025.1 Modiolus philippinarum
TACGGTAGCACCTAGGATTATCAAACTTGGTGTGTGGATGCATCATGGAAGACGATGTGTCGCGTACAAAATTTAGGTCACTGTGACCTTGACTTTGACCTTTGGGGTGGTATTAGTCTGGCTTTGCCGACAGCTCTAGTTTTTGCAAGAGTTATGGGACTTTATTCGTCAATTTTAAGGCAATTTTTTACATGTCACGCTCTAACTTGACAATCCTTTGGCCAATCACTTCAAACTTTGTAAAGGTATTGGATATGATAGCCTCATGATCAGTATACTTTTTCATGCAATTTTGATTTTTCTTGCAAGAGTTATGTGACTTTGTTCATCAATTTTAAGGCAATTTTTTACAAGTCACGCTCTGACTGATAAATACTTTTACCAGCTCACTTCAAACTTTGCAGATTAATTTCTTAAAGAGATATCAAGCATAATTAGGCAGTTATAGGTGCTTTTAAATTGAGAACCCCTTACCTAAATCACATAAAGCTCTGAAGGGTGACGACGGGCATATCATGCGACTTGGCACAGCTGTTTATTACATTAGCCCTACTGGAAATTCATATTTTGATCATCTGCTCAGAAACCACAGAAGCAAATTCAATCTAACTACTGTGAATGTACTTTTATTCGTGGACATCAATTTTCGTGGTTTTCATAAATATCACTATTTCGTGGGAACTTAAATTCGTGGTTTCAAATTCCCTACATATAAACTCTATGGAAAAAATGCATTTCGTTGGGAAGTTAATTTCATGGTTTAAGCGAACCACGAAATCCACAAAAATTAGAACCCCACAAACAATAGTACTTTCACAGTATTCATAATTGTAGTATAGAAGATCATTTTCAATAATTGCTCTTTCTATTTTGATCAAATAAAAATTTGGCTTCCACCACGGAACATAGATTAACATTGAACTGTGAAAAATATCTTTTTCCATATCTGCTTTAAAAGGAAACTGGCCTCTTGTTTATTGGCCAGGATGAAAAGTTGGGATATATTGTTCAGTAATTGTCTGTCTGTCCATTTATCCATTTGTCTATTTATTTGTTTGTCCAGTCATCCACAGTGATTATACTAAGTTCATGTGTGTTGCCATGTAACCATATTTTGCAGGAATAGATATATACATAATTTATTTCAAGAATGTGATTTGTAAAAGGACTTTGGTTCTTTTTTACAAAAAAAGCATATATTGATGAACTTGGTCGTTTTCTTTATTAAAATTAATTGTGAGATAGTAATAGACAATACACGTTTTGTCTGAGCAGTCTTTCCAAAAATTCTTCAGCTAGGAAGTTTTTATTTCACACATCATGTATCAAAAATGTGCATGCATGAAGGAATTTGATTATGGTCCATCTTTACAAAAAATATAGATTGTTAAAATTTATCTTATTCTTCATTAAATGTGTGATATAAATACAGGAAAATAAGGAAAATTCTTATCTTTTTAGTTTTTTAGGTTTCTGATCAATAACTACTTTATAAAGGACATGTGCTCTTCAAACTTAGAATTTATACTTTTCACAAAACTGTGACAAAGTTGAATTGTAGACTCACAGCTGAAAATTGTTTTGCAGTTTGCACTTTAAATTTGCAATAAGATGGTAAAATTTTGCTCTAAGGGCCTGTAGTTATTGTGGTCTGTTTTGTCAGACAGATAATTTAATTTTATGGCTTAAATTATGGGTTAGTATAATGGTATGGTGTAGTTTTCAGAAAACAAGATCTTTCAAAATAATGTCTTAAAAAACTTATGACAGTGAAAGAATGGGAATGTCATAAGTATAATGTGTATAACTTTACATCTAGAAATTTGATATCATAATTATGTGAGTGCTGGTTTAGAACTAGAAAATTTAATATTATCATAAGTGTGTGAGTACAGAACTAGAAATTTAATGCCAATTTCCTTACAGTACTATAAAATTTAATATTTGTCATTTGTTGTCTGTATTAAATAATTACTTGATTGATGGTCCAGCAATAATACAGCTGATATATTTAGCGCTTATGTCATTTCAGTTACGAGTAGTTTCGACTGTGGAAAAAGTGTTTGCAATGGAAGAACTTTTAAAAAATGTTCCAACAAAACACACAACAGATCAACTTGCACGAGAACTTAGGTCAACAAAAGACAACCAAGAAGAAATAACCAGAAGAATGACAGAACTTGACAGACAAGGATTTATTGGCAGTGGAAGAAGTAATGCCGATAACAGTAGTATAGGTTTGTATATACTTCATAATCCATATGACAAAACTAGAATAAAACATGTCTGAAAAAACTTGCTGGAACTTTACAAAGTTTTAATGGCAGTGGAAGAAGTAATGCTGATAATTGTAGTTTAGGTTGGTATTACTTCATGTTTTTAGCTCACCTGGCCTAAAAGGCCATGTGAGCTTTTCTCATCACTTTGCGTCCGTCGTCTGTCGTCCGTCGTCCCTCCACAATTACAAAAAAATCTTCTCCTCTGAAACCACTCAGCCAATTTTGATGAATCTTTGGTGGAATGTTCCTTTGATGGTCCTCTTCCAAAATTGTGTCCGATGACCTCGCCCTCAAACCAAGATGGCCGCCAGGCTTAAAATAGAAAAAAGGGGGGATGAAATTTTAAAAATCTTCTCCTCTGAAACTACAAAGCCAATCTAAGCCAAACTTTCTTGAAATGATCCTTGGGCGGTCCGTTTTCAAAATTGTGTCCGATGACCCCGACCTCCGATCAATATGGCAGCAAGGCTAAAAATAGAAAAAAGGGGGGATGAATTTTGAAAACCTTCTCCTCTGAAACTATCATTTGGATTGTAACCAAACTTTGCTAAAATGGTGCTGTGGTGGTCTCCTTCCAAAATTATGTCCGGCATTACTGACCTCTGACCAAGATGGCCGCCACAGCCGATCAAAGTTTAACATAGAACCCTATGAGAATTCCGTTGATTTTTTTTTCTGAAACTACTCACTCAGTTGGAACCAAACTTTGTTGGAATGGTCACCAGGTGGGTCCTTTTCAGAATGGTGTCAGATGACCCCTTCCGCCAACGTTGAAAATTGTTCCTTGACTGCTATTTTCAAAATGGCCGCCTTAAAAAGGCGGGAAAATTCAACATTGTCCGATTTCAATGAAATTTGGTTTCCAAATAGATATTGATGTTGCGACTTCAAAACCGGTGTTGAAAATTGTTTGTTGACTGCCATTTTCAAAATGGTCCCCAAAAAAGGCAGGAAAATTCAACATTGTCTGATTTCAATGCCATTTGGTTTCCAAACCGGTCTTGATGTCATAACTTCAAAACTGATGTTAGAAATTGTTTGTTGAACGCCATTTTTAAAATGGCCGCCAAAAAAAGGCGGGAAAATTCTACATTGTCCGATTTCAATGACATTTGGTTTCCAAATCGGTTTTGATGTCATAATTTCAAAACTGATGTTAAAAATTGTTCGTTGACCGCCATTTTTAAAATGGCCGCCAAAAAAGGCTGGAAAATTCTACATTGTCAGATTTAAATGAAATTTGATTTCCAAGTAGATATAGATGTTGCGACTTCAAAACCGATGTTGGAAAATGTTTGTTGACTGCCATTTACAAAATGACATCTCAACTTCAAAACTGGTGTCGAAAGTGGTCCTTAGCAAGAACTTTTTTGTCAAAAAAGCCCTATAAAGAAATATAGTAAAACATGATCAGACTTAAAAAACAGTTAAAGATATAGGAAGTGTTTGAGCTACGAAAGTTTGAGAAACTGAAGATCAACTGTATAACTTACAATGTTACCTTGATTGTGGCAACTGAAACCCAGGTGAGCGATACAGGCTCCTGGGAGCCTCTGGTTAAAATCCACACAACAAATCTAAAGTGAACATGTTTTGAAAATGATGACTACTGTATTTGTTGGACTATAGGTTGACTTTTTATTACTTTAAATAACAGGTTTTGAGAAATTTCTTTGGAATGAACAGATGTGTAGATGTGCATTCTGTTCTGCAATGTTCAGTCAACAAGTTTGATAGGATTTGCAGCACTTGGTTGATTTTGTGAATGCAATTTATACGAGACCACTTAGAGGATTCATTTCACATTTATTATGATGTATTGTTAGGAAGTGTAAAAGTACATGGTTTACCTTCATTTTGATTTGACTCATCATGGAGATGTTACAGGACTTTGAAATACTTTGTCAATATTTTCTCCAATCCGACCCCAATAATGAATACTTTTAATGCCAATTTACTTATATTCCTAAGAAATAAGTGTTTGAACGGCAGGATTTACAGTTATGGATTGACCAAGCAAATTCTACATTTTTTGTTAGTTCAAATACATAATTGGAATGAGGGTTCAATATATGGACATATGGGGTATGTGTGAGTGCTGAATTACTGAGTTTCCAGAGCATTACTGAAGAATTCTTTATTGATTTTCATGAAACTTAATCAAATTAATATATACAGATAAAGTTGATTGGGTTTGGGGTTTAAAAGGAAGACATCTTTTAATTTTGGATATATTTTTTGTTGATAATTAGTTCCACTATATGTCTCCAAAGGTATGCATGGATTTCAGTGAATCATATGAACTTGAGATTTTTGTGTCATTATGGATAGATAGAGAATTTATAGTATGTCTCCAGAACTCATTGATTTAAATTAAACTTGCACAGGTGAAGAAAGACACTTATAAATTTTGGGATGTATAGATCACACAATGTACTTGAAAGAATAGGCTGTGCTGAAAATTGGTCTTTGCAGCTTTAGTTCCAAGTGTTATCAAGGATTTGAATGAAATCAATAAGAGCAATATGCTTGGTGATTTTAAATCAGTAAGCAAGGAAAATCACTGTACTTACAGAAATAGCTTATTTGATCTGAATTAACTATCAAGGTTCTGATTAGCAAATTATGCAGAATCCAGAAAGTGATGCCGTTTATGTCTCACCAATATGAGGAATCTGCATTGTACAAATGGTTGAGAGAAAAAAACAGAACTGAAATTTTCCTATTAGTGGTGGGATTTTGATGGAAAATCTGAAGATATGTGAAAATAATGACTACAAAGACTATGTATCAGCTTATTTAAACATAGAGATGAAGCTGTATTTGATTAAATATAAATTAAAAAAAACAAAACAAATTTACCAAACTACAATCAACATTTGAGCATTTCTTGACAAACCATTAATACGGTGTGAAAATATCTATGCATGTGAAATAAGGATTATTATGTATTATGGTCTCTCCTTTTCAGCAATTTACTGCTTCCCGTTAACTGTTTTCTTGAATTTTCAAGATCAGTTTTAAAGTTGCGACATCAAAAATTTCAAAACTGTATTGGAAATTGTTCGTTGACTGCCATTTTTAAAATGGCTGCCAAAAAGGGCGGGAAAATTCAACATTGTATGATTTCAATGAAATTTGGTTTCCAAATAGGAATTGATGTCACGGCTTCAAAACAGATGTTAACAATTGTTCATTGACTGCCATTTTCAAAATGGTCACCAAAAAAGGCGGGAAAATTCAACATTGTCCAATTTCAATGAAATTTGGTTTCCAAATAGGTATTGCTGTTGCTACTTCAAAACTGATGTTAAAAATTGTTCGTTGACTGCCATTTTCATAATGGCTACCAAAAAAGGCGGGAAAACTCAAAATTGTCCAATTTCAATGAAATTTGGTTTCAAAATAGGTATTGATATCACAGCTTCAAAACAGATGTTAACAATTGTTCGTTGACCGCCATTTTCAAAATGGTCACCAAAAAAAGGCAGGAAAATTCAATATTGTCCAATTTCAATGAAATTTGGTATCCAAATAGACTTCAAAACCGATGTTGAAAATTATTTGTTGACTGACATTTTCAAAATGGCCGCCAAAAAAGGCGGGAAATTCAACATTATCTGATTTCATTTAAATTTGGTATCCAAGTGGATATTGATGTCACTACTTCAAAACCGTTGTTAAAAATTGTTTGTTGACTCCCATTTTCAAATGGCTGCCAAAATAGGCAGGAAAATTCAATGGTGTGGGATTTCAATGAATTTGGTTTCCAAATAGGTATTGATGTCACAACTTCAAAACTTATGATGAAAATTGTTTGCTGACAGCCATTTTCAAAATGGTTGCCAAAAAGCTGGAAATTTAAGCATTGTCCAATTTCAATGAAATTTAGTTTCCAAATAGATATTGATGTTGCGACTTCAAAACCAATGTTGAAAATTGTTGGTATTTCAAAACTGTTGTTGAAAGTGGTCCTTAGCAAGAACGTTTTTTTTGTCAAAAAAGCCCAACAAATAAATATAGTAAAACATGATCAGACTTTAAATACTGTACAAGATATGGTGGTGATCGAGGTACTAAAGTTTGAGAGACTGATGATAAACTGTATCACTTACAATGTTGCCACGATTTTGGCAACTGAAAGCCAGGTGAGCGATACAGGCTCCTTGTAGCCTCTAGTTTGAAAGCAACTTTTTTTTCACACTTTTCTCAGCAAATGCACATCACATCCACTTGATATTTGGCATGGAACCTCAGTATTGGTACTGTACTGCATCTCCTTTTTTTCTGCCATATTGATGAACTACTTCCTGATAACTGACTTGGTGCTTTTTATGCCCCGCCTATGATAGTAGAGGGGCATATATTGTTCGGGTCTGTCCGTCCGTTCGTCTGTTCGTCTGTTCGTCCGTCCGTCCGTCCCAAGTCAGGTTTACCCTCAGGTTGAAGTTTTTTTTCTATGAAGGATGTATCCTATTATCATGAAACTTTGTATAAATACACATTAGGGTATAATTGAACAAAAATCATAATAAAAATTTATCCATGCTACCAACTTCATGCTTCACTGATCATGGAAAAAAGGGGGGTATTATGAGGTTTTCCCTTAGGTTGAAGTTTTTTTTCTGTGAAGGACGTATGCTATTATCAAATACACATTAGGGTATAGCTAAACGAAAATCATAATAAAAATTTATCCATGCTACCAACTTCATGCTTCATTAATCATGAAAAAAAGGGGGTAGTATGAGGTTTACCCTTGGGTTGAATTTTTTTTTCTGTGAAGGATGTGTGTTATTATCAAAAAACTTTGTATAAATATACATTAGGGTATAATTAAACAAAAATTATAATAAAAATTAATCCTTTCTACCAACTTCATGCTTCAGTGATCATGGAAAAAGGGGGATAGTATGAGATTTAACCTCAGATTTAAGTTTCTTTCTGTGACAGATGTATGCTTTTATTATTAAACTTTATATAAAATTCACATTAGGATATAAATAAACAAAAAAAATAACAAATATTTACCCATGCCACCAACTTCATGCTTCACTGATTATGGAAAAAAAGGGGGATAGTTTGAGGTTTATCCATAGGTTTAAGTTTCTTTTCTGTGAATTGTATGCTACTATTATTAAAAGTTGAATAAAAGGATATGGAGTAAATGCACATGAGACAAAGTCTCTAAAATACGTGGTAAAAAACAAGCAAAGGAACAACGCTTTTATTGTTGTTCTTCATCTTGAAGTCACCATGAGGCCTTCAACAATGAGCTTTGCTCATACCTCATAGTAAGTTCAAGACGGCCCCTAGCACCGGTTTAAGCGGAATTCTTTGCTAATTGTCGAGCAATGCTACATCCATGTCTTTCTTGGTCATGGGTGCGGGATTGTCAACAAACATCAATTAAACTGGCAAAGTGCTCTTACAATCACTGTCATCCTTTGCCCGACAAAAGCACTAGTGTCTTAAGCTAGTGGACAACTACAACATATAGACAAACACAGGGCACTCATCAAAACCCGTTAAATAATATACCCAAAAAGGTATAATTAAACAAAAATAATAATAAAAATATATCCATTCAACCACTTCATGCTTTACTGATTACGAAATATAGCATTGTTCAAAATAGTTGTGAGACAGGGCATTGTGTCCGTTAGACACATATTCTTGTTTTTACGTTTACTTTATTTATCGAATGTGACTTTTTCATTACACTTTTCTCAACAACAATTCAGCACACTCACGTGATATTTGGCATTGATTCTCAGTATTTGGTACTGTACTGCATCTCCCTTTTTGGCCATATTGCTGACCTACTTCCTGTTTATGGACTTGGTGCTTTTTTTACTTTCATTTTTCTGCTTAATTGCTCTACAGTTACCTGTTTACAGACTTAAAGCATTTCCATCTTTCCATCAAATTATCTAATTTTTCTCTAGATCTTAAACTGCATTATTCAGCCATTTGTTTCTTGATGATGTTATCATTTAATCAATAGTTGCGTTATGTCCTCAGTTGTACTGTGTCTACACCTGTATTAATTCCAATGCACTTTAATATTATACCCCCACTCTATAGAGAAGGGGTAAACTGCTTTCACCTTGTCCTTCCGTTCGTCCCAAAAAATTTTCGTCGCATTTTTCTCAGCTTCTACAAAAGGGATTGATTTCAAAATTGGTATGCAGCCTCTATATGGTTAGTTGTAAGGAACGTCCTATTTTGAGTCCTGTCGGATGTGTACTTCCTGTTTGACAAAATGTGGACTTTGTCACAAAATGTAGTGAAAACATGAATTTTTCGTCGCATTTTTCTCAACTTCTACAAGAGGGATTGATTTCAAAATTGGTATGCAGCCTTTATATGGTTAGTTATAAGGAACGTCCTAGTTTGATGTGTACTTTCTGTTTGGCGGAATGTGGACTTTGTTACAAACTGTAGTGAAAACATGAATTTTTCATCGCATTTTTCTCAGCTTCTACCTGAGGGATCGATTACAAAATTGGTATGCAGCCTCTATATGGTTAGTTGTTAGGAACGTCCAATTTTGAGTCCTTTTTGATGTGTACTTCCTGTTTGACGAAATGTGACTGTTACGAAATGTAGTGAAAACATGAATTTTTCATCGCATTTTTCTCAGCTTCTACAAATGGGATTGATTTCAAAATTGGTATGCAGCCTCTATATGGTTAGTTGTAAGGAACGTCCAATTTTGAGTCCTGTCCGATGTGTACTTCCTGTTTGACGAAATGTGACTGTTACGAACTGTAGTGAAAACATAAATTTTTTCGTCGCGTATGCAGCCTCTATATGATTAGTTGTAAGGAAGGTCTTATTTGAGTCATGTCAGATACATACTTCCTCTTTGACGAAAATTGGACTTAATTACGAAATTTAGTGAAAACATGAATTTTTGATCCAGGGTTCAATGAGTGGGGTATACCTGGTTGCCATTCGGCAACAGCTCTTGTTGATTCAGGGTTCAATTAGCAGGGGTATAACTGGCTGGCATACAGTGAGAGCTTTGTTTTTCTTACAACAATAGAAAAAAGAAGGGAAACGGGGAATGTGTCAAAGAGACAATGACCCAAAGGGGAGTAATAACAACTCAAAGCCACCATAAGATCTTCAATGAACGGTGAGAAAACCCCACACCCAACGTCAGGTCGGAGTCGGCCCCTGAATAAAGAGCAATCAAGTCCAGCGAAATAAACATCATCCTAGACTCCTATAGACATAAAGTAAACTAACTAGAAAAAGGACAAGACACACAAATTTGTTTTATGTTATTATGAAGTTTGTTATATCCATATATTAATTTTTGGATATAATGAACAAAACATGATAAATATAAAGATTTGTTAGCACTACATCAAGGGAACAAATTAACACCCTACATGAAAATGGAAGATAGCCTACAGTAATCAATATGTCTGTGTGTCTTTTCATTTCCCGGTGTCTGTCCAGCTGTCTGTATACATGCTTCCTTTCATGGGTCTGTCCACAACAGTGATATCAGGGCCATTGTTTTTCGTCTCTCACAATACAAAAGTCACATATGTATGCAAAGCATGATAATAATGGCGATGATGACAGTGATGGTTATATAAACTTTACATAATGCAGTATATCTTGGGAACTATTTGATGTAGCAAAATCATAGTTGTTCTGTTGTTAGCTGGCATGATCCCTACTCTAAGGTCACAAAATTAAGTGACCTTGACCTCTGTTTTAATGAGGTTGAGGTTGTGCTCTAGTTTCACTTTGTCTGTTAGTCCTGATGCCAGTTGGAATGATTTGATATTTAGTTTGAAGCCTGACAATAGCAAGTTATATCATGTTAGTAGTTTCCAGTTCTAGGAGTTACTACTTCCTGTTTTCCTATACTTTGTTGATAAATATCATACTTATGATCTTTTTCACGATTGTCAAAGATTTCTTAGCTTGCATCATTGAGAATGATTTGATATCAAGTCTAAAGCTTGGAAGTAATGAGTTGTAATATGTTAATGATTTGCAGGTATTTTATCTAACTTTACTTCTTGTTTTCAATTTTTTATGAAAAATTTGACTTTACTTATTGTTTGCCATACCTGTGAAATGTTTTGCATGGTACCTTATGACTTAATCAGTATTCTTATTTTGAGTTTGCATGCCTTATTAACCTCAGACACACAAGTTCAAGGGGCAAATGAATATGACTATCAATTTTTTGAAATTTTTACAGAGGCATTGAGAAAACAGGTTCAGAATTTAGAAAAGCAAACAGCCATACAGGACATTAGACTAGCAGAACTAGATTTAAGATTCCAAATTCTTGAAACAGCCAGTTATGATGGCATTCTGATATGGAAGATTATGGACTATGCAAGAAGGAAAAATGATGCAATTAATGGTCGGACATACTCTCTGTTTAGTCAACCATTTTACACTGGTAGGTTTGGCTACAAAATGTGTGGTAGGGTATATTTAAATGGCGATGGCATGGGAAAGGGGTCACATATGTCCCTTTTCTTTGTCGTGATGAAAGGAGAACATGATGCTTTGATGCCATGGCCTTTCCAGCAGAATATTCAGATGTCATTATTGGATCAGGATGATGGCCGGCAATCAATTACAGATAGCTTCAGACCAGACACTTCTAGTTCTAGTTTTCAAAAACCAACTTCTGATATGAATACCGCAGTGGGATGTCCAATGTTTGCCTCACATACAAAACTTGAAAATTTGAACAGAAAATACTTGAAAGATGACACAATTTTCATCAAAATTGCAGTTGACATTAGTGGACTTCCGCATCATTAGATATGGGGGGAGGGATGATTTAAAACCTAATCCAACGTTGGCATACCGATTTTTGAATCCACCAGGTAGTGTTCATTTCCTTGCCAATTTAGTATTGAACAGCTTGCAAATTTTGTATTTAGTAGAAGTATTTGATACATGTATACTAAGCTTTCAACACATTTACTATATACATCATATACATCATTGGAAAAACACCTAGGCTTTATCACAGTACATCCATTAGGTACAGTATAAGATGGAATACTTCAACATGGAAACTGTCTCTTGCACTGATTTATTTGTTGGTGTCAAATTTATTCCAAACCATTAAAAAATTGAAAAAATAATCATTATACCGAAATTACTAATGGTATTTGAAATAATGATTTTGTTTTTTACTTTTATACTGAAAATCTTGAATTGCTTGATAAGATTCAAAGAAATGATGAGAGTCTTAACTAAAAAATTATTGCAAACCTCACAGTTTCTTTTCTTATTCATTCTGACATAGGGATGACTACAAAAAACCACTTGTTTTTATATTTTAAAGCTTTTTATGTGAAAAAAATGATGTTTGTACAAAAAAATCATAACATTTTAATGCTCAAATCATGTTTTGTTAAGATGTGTAGATTCCATATTTAATAGTGTTATAATGGTTTGCAGGATAAGAAAAAAGTTAATTTAAAGAGAATTGAAAATGAGCTTATATAAGCTTGTAGTTATACAGCTGTAATTTTTGCAGATTCTTAATCTTTGATATCTTAATGTTCGAAAACATTTAACTTTTTTATTATCATATCAGTAAGTTGTAGGGTCTGTATAAAGCAGTACATACTATAACAAGTTTTAAATAGTTGAAGTATTCATAAAAGTTTAATAAGTAATTGAAGGCAATTGTAGGTTTTGGAAGCATTTTAAATTCATCTATCAGTATAATTAACTATAATTATTTACCTTCTCAGGCACCTGCCTCATCACTTTTAATGGTACTGCATTTTACAGTTTTATAAAACTTTCAATGAATAAAAACAAAAAATCATGTGCCTCATTACTTTTTTTGAGATTTCAGCAATGTAAAAAGATGCCTCATTATATGTTGGAGCAAATGAAAATAAGAATTTCTTTCCCTCCCTCCCCATCATTTTTATGAAAAATAGCCTGGGAATTTAACCATTATTTTTGTATGGCCTTATTGCAAGATTTATTTTTGAAAATTAAATAAGCTTCGTTCATGTGCCTCTTGGGTTAATGAGTAATTGTCCCTTTTTTGCTATCTTTAAAAACCATTGCTTATAATCAAGTTGACAATGCAAAGCTCAAGTGATGAAAAGTTGCTTGTTTTTTTCTGATTGTCTTAATCAGGAGTTGAAGGTAGCATTTGATAACAAGAGGTACTGACTTTGATATTGTGTCAAAACATTTACTTGTAGATTGTTTTTATTTAGGTCTGAGTAGAAAGTAAAGTTTTCATGAAAACAAAGTAATTTCTTTCTTGAAATCTACCAAAGATGATTTGTATAGCATTCCGCTTAAGATATTTTTCGCTAGGGGCCAATTTATATTTTGTGTCGAGGAGCTGCACTTTAAAAGTGATTGCAAAATTTGTAGTCCCATATATAGTGGTATGATGATGTTGTCTTTTACATAATAATAGTTGTCTGAACAAAGTAGGCATCATATTCTAATTTCTTTCCAGATTTCACATTTCTTGACAGATGTAGAAGCAGTTGTTCTCATTAGTGGGAGAACAAGTCTCATGAAATTTCCCACCAATTTATTTTTTGGAATACAACTCTCTGTGACTATACTAGTTCATTAGACAGTTTTTACAACTTAAACACATTGAATATTAAATTTCTCACAAATTTTCAAATGTTAAAAACTTGGGTAGCCTTGCTTTCAGGCATTTGCAAATCTATTAAACTCGATGTGGAAAATTTCATATTTTGAAATAATATCAATTTTACTTTGCTTCTTTTAGATTGAAAATAAAATAATTAAGAATTGCAAGAAATCCAAATTACCCTATTGCTCTTTCTAGAAAATGTTTTTTTTTTCTCTTAAAGTAGATGAGTACTCCAAATTTCTTTTCCATAGATTTTTTTTTTATTTTGACAGGAAAGTTTCCTTATTATTTGAGCATTGAAATAAAGAAATAAAAAAGGGGGGTCACAGTGCTTGCTTCTAAAATAACTGATATCAAAATAATCAAATATTTCTAATGAATATATGGCGAAAACAGGTATATTGTTGATTTCTTTAAAACTATTCCATAGATTTCTTTCTACTTTACTCATGTGTTAGCCCTTTGAACATACTTTCAAAAAACATAAAGAAAAATGGGGGTCACCGACTTTGTTTTCAATATAATTTATAAAATGTGAATTTTCATAGTGATATCAATGTAAAATATTTTTATCAGATTATCTCCCTTTTTCAAAAATCCTTTTCCAATTTATTTAATTAATAAGTTACCATACCTCGTCTAATTAGATAAAGAAATTTGAAAACAAGTCCATGTAGGTCCTTTGCATTTTGTATTATGGATATAATATTGATTGATTCATTACAAATAAAAATATTTGCATATTTAAAATGTAGATAATACCGTAACAGCATAAATAACAAATTCAAAATGGTGGAAGACTACCGATCTACCTTAATATGATCTCTCCAATTAATCAATGTAGAATTTTTTTTTCACTTCCAGGTATTGCCCTCTGATTCAGATTTAAAGTTTGCCTGGCTATAGCCATGATGAGCTTTTGCGATCATCTTGTGTCCGTTGTCAATCTGTCCAGCAAAAACTTTTATTATAAAAATCTTCTCCCATGAAACTTAAGGGCCAATTGGAACCAAATTGGGCCATGATAATTCTTGGATTGCCCCTCTAAAAAGGTGTTTTTCAGGTTTGCATGTTAGATTGGATGGCTAACAGTGGGGAACAGACCATTTAGCAAAACAGATTTTCTTCTCCTGAAGTAATTGGCCAATTGGAACCATACTTAGATACAGTAGACTTTTGGTTGTCCTGTAATTAAATAGTTGTTTTCTTGTTAACGCTTCATCCAAGATGGCCACTAGCTGTGAACATAGTTTAGCAATTGAGATGGGAAAACATATTCAGAGATCTTCTCTGGAATTACTGGTCCAATTGATACTAAACCTCACAATGATAGTATTAGGATTTTCTCAATTAAAATTTTAGCTCAATGTGCTAGAGGCTGCTCAATTCAATCACACATTTTAAAAGAAAGAGTCTTATACAGGGTAGATTTGATTTTAAGACATGAACAGTAATCAGACACCTTTTTCTTCATGACTCTCAGATGTGGAAAAAGTCAGATTTAGTCTACTTTGCTGTGAATTAGTTCCATTTTCCCGTAAGTAATATTAAATCAGGAAACTTTGTTTTTCCATTAAAAGCATGGTGACAATTACATTTTCTACATTTTAATCAATAAATCAGATCATAAACTATCTATTTACAAAAATATAAAAGCATTTTCAAGGATAAATTTTCATTTCTATTAAGCTAAAAGTTTCTGTAAGAATACTATGTAGATATAAGTGAAATTGCAAAAATGTGGGATCTTTGAGATCAGTTTTAGAAAACAAAATCAAGCATGTTCACCCCTACTTTTTTCCAGTTTTCATGATTGTAGGATAGGGTCTTCGATTGTACCAAAAAGCCAGGGTGAATTTTTGCCAACAGTTTGTTTTTGTTATTTTTCTGTTGCCTATACCGAGTATGTCTGTCCGACGTAAATTTTTTATTTAAATAAAGATCTTCTCTAAAACAACAGGGCATATTGGAACTTAACCTTGCCACAATATATCCTGGGTGGTCCTTTTGTGTTTTTCAGGTTTGCACTTTATCCAAGATTTCACCATTGGGGAACATAGGTTTAAATTCACAGTAACTTCGGTATTTAGTCATTTATCATTATTTATCCTCTTTTGGAAAAGAAACATTCAGAGATCTCTTGGGAAACTGCAGGGCAAATTGGGATCAAAATTGGGCATATTAGGCTTTAGGTTGTCTTTTGCAAAAAGGTGTTTTTTAGGTTCATGCTTTATCCGAGGCTCCTGTCAATGGGGGAACATAGTTGAACAATGGAATCGATGAGAACACTTTCAAATATCTTCTCCTCTGATACTACTCGACCAAAAGGAACCAGACTTCCCCAAAATCGTCCTTTGGTGATGCCTTGTCAAACAGATGTTTTAAAGTATGCACTTTATCCAAGATATCCATCAGCAGGAATCAGTTTAACATTAACCTCTATTGGAAAAAAATTCAGAATCTCTTCTATGAAACTGCCACGCCTATTGGAACAAAACTTGGCCACAGTAATCATTAGGTGGTCTGTTACAGGTTTGCACATAACCAAGATGAAGAATCTTTGGGAAATATAGTTTTTACACTGGACCCATTTCGAAAAAGATTTTCTCCTCTGGAACTACTGAAACAATTTGAACCAAACTTAAATACAGTAGAATTTTTTAGTTGTCCTGCGAAATAGGTGCTTTTCTTGTTTACACTTTATCCAAGATAGCCGATAGCTGGGAACATAATTTAAAAAAAAGACAGTATGGGAAAACATGTTCACATGTCTCCTTTGGAATTACTGATCCAGTTGGACCTCAATTTGACCATGAAAGTCCTTTTATTGTCCCTGTAAATAGTGTCTTTAGCTCACCTTGCTTAAGCCAGGATAAGCTTTTGCAGCACTTGGTGTATGTTGTCTGTACTTTATTTTCACCTAGTCTGTCTGTCTAGCGTAAACTTTTCATTCAAAAGATCTTTAATGCCATTTGGATCATAGTTTAAAAGTCACCCCTTTTTGAAAATAAATTAGAGATCTTTTCCTTGGAGACTGCTAAGCTAGTTGGAACCAAACATGGAAATAATAGCTTTTAGGATGCCTTCTTAAAAAAAATTGTTTTTTTTCCAGGTTCATGCTTTATCAAAGTGCTCATCAGTGGCGACCATAGTTTAACATTCGAACCTATTGGACACTTTCAAATATCTGCTGCTCGGTAATACTGGCGCAATTTGAACCAAACTTTGCCAAAACAGTGTTTGGATGGTGCCTTGTAAAAAGATGTTTTACACGTTAGGACTTTATTTATGATGTTCCCCGGTCGAAAACAGTTTAACATTGGACCTATTGCTGAAACACTTTAAGAAATTCATCTATGAATCTTTAGCTCCAGTCCGAATGAATTTTGACCAGTTATCACTAGATGTGATACTATGAAAAAGGTCTTTTTCAGGTTTGCACTTTATCCATGATGGCTACCAGGGTGGATCATATGGAGCTTATGTAAACACTTTCAAAGATATTCTGAAAGAACTGGGCAAATTGGAACCAAACTTGGCTAGAATAGCCTTTCACTGGTCTTGTGTAAGAAGAACGTTTTTCATTTTAACACAATTCAAGATGGCTGCCACCAAACATTATACCTAGAGGCAACATTTTGAAAGATATTGTACTCTGAAACTACTGGGTTTATTTGAAAAAAAAAAACAACGCCTTTGCCACAATAATCCCAGGGTGGTCGCTTTGTGGAAAAGAAATGTTTTTCAGTTTCAAATTTATCGAAGATGTCTGCCAGCATGGAAGAGAAGCTTTGGAGGGAAGTTTATGGGATCACTAAATTATCTCTGAAACTATAGGGTCAATTGAAAGCAAACTTGGCCACAATAGTCTTTAGGTAGTCCCATGCAAAAATGGCATTTTTCATGTTCAAAGTTAACTGATATGGCAGCAAAAATAGATTTCAAGTTTTAACATTTTACCTTATCCGAACACTTTCAAAGATGTTGGCAGAATACTTACAAAGATCCCCCGACTCAAAGCAATGAACAAAATGGAAGCAAATTAGGTCATAATAGTCCTTCAGTGGTTCCTTTCATGAAGGTATTTTTTAGGTTCGTCCTTTATTGAAGATGGCCACCTGTGGGAAACATTTTGATACATTGGACCCTTTGGGAAAATACTTATACAATTGCAACGTTAACCAAACTTGGCCACAATAGTATTTAGGTTTACCCGTTTTTCAGGTTTGCACTTCGACGAAGGTGGATGCTAAATTTGCTGTTCAGTATACTATTCGCGTCATTGTAATAATTGTGTATTGGCTTAACAATGGGATCAGTTTTACACGGAGAATTACATCAGATTTAGCTGATCGCTATTAAAGGTGTGAAAATGCAGACAGCATGATGTCCCAACAGCTCTAGCGATAGGGTTTATTTTAGAAAGAACAAAGGTCAGACAGAATAATGATAAACACGAATAAATAGATTGATAAACAAGCCAGGATCTACAAAACGACAATTAAAACTTAGAAGATTCAATCTGGTAATAATTCTGTGATGGTTTTTGACAATTTTGTTATTAAAAACTGGACTTGGTATTGATTTTCAATAGTTTCAGTTGTTGTGTCATCGATCCAGGCTTGTTTTTTTTTAATTTGTTTGTTGAAATCATCTTTTTGATTTTCTTGCTTATTTCTTTTTGAGAAAGGCAACATCTTAAGCTGTTGAGTAATCATGCTGACTGCACTTCCAAAACAAAGTCTTAACATTGTTACTTCCACCGACAAAACGATGCAAAGATATTGAGCAGAGGCCATTTTTGAAAGATTCTTGGTGACTTCAATTATAGCGTTTTCCATTGCTAAGTTTTACGATGTTTTTGTAGACACTTGGGTCTCATCTGTATTTACTCCATATCCTTTCATTGTTTATGACTGAGTATAAATCAACACCAAAAACGTAAAAAAAATATTTTTTCCGTTCGCCAACAAATAACGATTTGGCGGCCCAACAGGGAATAAGATTTTACTTTTAGTCGCCAGTCACTATATGTGGTTGAATAGGCGACCATTTCAGCCGACAAAAGCCCTGTACATTGAACCCTATGGGAACATTTGAACGATCTGTGAAACTATTGGGCTTATTGGAATCAAACTTGACCACAATTGTTCTTGGGTGATTCTCTTGTGGAAAAAAGCTCTGACGGTTCAAACTTTATCCAAGAAGTTTAATATTGGACCTTATGAAACAAATGCAAAGATCTTCTCTGAAACTGCCCAGCGAATTGGAACTAATCCTGGCCACAATAGTCCTTACATAACCCCCTGTACAAATATTGTTTTTCAGGTTTGCCCTTTGCCAAGGATAACATAATTTAATTTATCAAATCCTATTGGAGATACATTCAGAGACCTCCTCAGAAACTTCTTGGCTATTGGCAAGTTGAACCAAATTTAGACACGGTATTTGAATGGTCCCCAGCAAAAAGTTTTCAGGTTTACACGTCATCCTAGATGGATTAAAGTTGGAAGCATGTTAACAATGGACTTAATGGGAATTTTTCTTACGAAAAATGGGCCAACCAGGCCCAAACGTGGTCAATTTTTTTCAAACTTTATCAATTTGGCCACCAGCAAATTTAACATTGGACATTATGGGAACAAATTCAAAGACATTAAGTTCAATGGAACCAAAATAATCAATAGTCCTTGAGTGGGCCTTTTAAAATGTGTTATTTTGATTTCTACTTTATCGAAGGTTTCTGGTTAACGCCAGCTGCAAACATAATTTAAATATTTGGTCGTATTCGAAAACTTTTAAAGATCTCTGAAATTTTCTTCGCTTATTTAAACCAAACCTAGCCACAATAGTCATTTGGTGGTCCCTTTTTAAAAAAAAAGGGAAAAGGTTCAAACTTTATCCAAGATGGTTAGGGACTGACCATTTAACTTGAAGGGGGGGGGCTATGGTTTTTTTATAAAAAAATATTTTGGATCTGATTTTATGTGAAAAAAATATTTTGGCTGCCAAAATTATGAAAAAAAATTTTCTGAATGAGGCTTTCTGCCCAAAAGAATAATGTTAATTTTGAAAAAAAAATATTTTGTTGATACGCGTGCAAAAAATAAATAATTTGTTTCGTGCGAAGCGCGAAAAAAATTTTCTGTCCAGAAAAAAAAACCATAACCCCCCCTTTCAGGTTAAATGGTCGGTCCCTTACCAGTATTGATCACAAGTTTGACAGTGTACCTAATTTGGAATTTTTTAAAGGTATCTTCCTCTGGAAGTATTGGCCAATTTGAATTCAAACATAGCCACTTTAATATTTGAATGTCCCTTGTAAAAAAACCTTTCGTGTTACTTTGCATTTTATTAGCATT
>MJUU01066063.1:19330-41808 GCA_002080025.1 Modiolus philippinarum
TTTGGAACCAAACCTGTGGGTAGCTTTCGGGTTCGCGCTTACCCAAGATGACCATCAACGGGAACATAGTTTTACATTGGACGCTATGTGATCACTTTTAAAGATCTTCTGATCTGAAACTTCTAGCTTCATTGGAACCAAACGTAGCCACAAAGGTCCTAGGGTGGTCTTTTTGTGTGAAAAGAATTTTTTTAGCAGTAACCAAAGTTTTGTATCGGATCACATTGACACACTTTCAAAGGTCAGTGTGAGCTTTTGCCATCACTTTGCGTCTGTTAACTCTTCACATTTTCATCTTCACCTTTGAAACCACTTAAGCAAATTCAACCAAACGTTACAGGAATGATGTACTTAAGGTCCTTTACAAAGATCTGATCCGATAAAAAACATGGCGACCAGCGCGGTACTTACATTTAACATTGGAGCCTATGGGAGAAATCGCATTTTCATCTTTTCCTCTGAAACCGCTGAAGCAAATTCAAACTTTACAGAAATGATGTATTAAAGATTGCTCATTTTGTTCCATTCCGATAAATGACATGGCCGCAAGCACGAACATAATTTAACCTTGGACCCTATGGAAAAAACACATTTTCATCTCTTCCTCTGAAAATGCTGAAGCAAATTTAACCAAACTTTATAGGAATGAGGTACTAAAGGTCCTTAACAAAGATTGGTCATTTCGTTCCGATCCGATAAAAACCTTGGCTGCTAGCATGGAACATAGTTTAACGTTGGACCCTATTGGAAAATCACAATTTGAACTTCTCCTTTGAAACCGCTAAAGCAAATTCAACCAAATTTTATAGGAATGATGTATGGGAGGTCCTTTACAAAGATTGCCCATTTTGTGCAAGTCGGATAAAAAACATGGCTACCAGCACGGAACATAGTTTAACATTGGACCCTATGGGAAAATCACATTTTCATCTTTTCATTTGAAACCACTGAAGCTAATTCAACCAAACTTTACAGGAATGATGTACTAAAGGTCATTTGCTAAGATTGCTCATTTTGTTCAAATCTGATAAAAACATGGCCGCCAGCACGAAACATAGTTTAACATTGGATCCTTATGGGAAAAGCACACTTCCTCTGAAAGCGCTGAAGCAAATTTAATCAAACTATAGGAATGATGTAGTAAAGGCCCTTAACAAAGATTGCTCATTTTGTTCCGATTTGACAAAAAACCTGGCGACCAGCATGTCGGTTTAACATTGGACTTTATTGGAAAAATCACATTTTCATCATCTTCTCTGAAACTGTTGACGCAAATTTAACTAAACTGTGTATTGGAATGATGTATAGAAAGTTCTTTGCAAAGTTTACACATTTCAATAGGACAAAAACACAGGTGCTAATAGAGCTAACATAGCTAACTATTAGACCCCCATTGGTAAAAAACATCATTTTTGGTGTTGCATGACAGAGAAGTATTTTGTCAGGTGAGCGATACAGGCTCAGTCTCTGAGCCTCTAGTTTGGGTTTTCATCTATTCTAAGATGGGTGTTAGAAGGGGACATATACACATGTATTAACATTGGACCCAATGATAAAACATGTTTAGTGAACTTCTCTTGGTCAGAGACCTGACCGTTTGTATTTTATGTTTAATAAGACAAATCATTTAGTCCTTGAAGTACAGCTTTATTGATGAGATGTAAATAATTAAATACTGGTTTCTCTTGTAACAAAGTGAGCGATACAAGCTTTCGGGAGTCTCTTGTTTCAGTTTTGCACTTCATTAACTTGATGTCCGCTAGCATAATTTAGCATTGAGCAATATTGGATAAGGCATTTAATCTTCACCTCTGACATTATTGGGCCAACTGGAGCAAATGTGGACACAAGAATCTTTTGGTCGTCCTCTGTAGAATGATGTTATAAGGCCTGCATTTCATTCAAGAAGGTCACTAGCTGAGAACATACTTTTAACAAAATTGGCATTCTCTTAAACTTTTTGCCAATTTGAAAAAACAAAAAATCAAAAAACTTGGCCACGATATTCTCTACGTTTCCCCTTTGAAAAGTGTTTGAATGCTATCAAAGATGGCTGCCAGCGGGAGCATTTCAACACTGGCCCCTATGTGAAAACACATTTAGAGATCTTTTTTGTGGAAAGAACTAAGCCGATTGGATCCAAAATTTATCATACTGGTCCAAGCCATCATCTGTTTATATGCTATATGTCCTTTTCAAAAGAGTCGCCTGTGGGATATAGTATAACACTGGAACCGTTGGAAATACTTCCACATTTTAGCCAAAACCACAATAGTGATGTCTAGCAAGTCTAAGATGGTTGCCAGAAGAATTTTGACATTGGACTCGAGGGGAAAACATGTTTTGGAATCTCGTTTTCTAGATTTGAATCTAGAGATTAATTTTTCTTTTGTGTTTAATAAACAAAATATTCAGCACCTTTAAGATGACAGTAATTTAGCACTGCGTCTGTTAGGAGCCAGGTATTGATACAGACTAATTTGTTTCGAGGTTTGCGTAATAGAATAAATTCATATACTGAGCGATGGGAACTAAATATGTGGTTTTGTATACTGCAAGTCTCCAATTTACATGGTTTGATATTTAATCTCTTTGAAAAACGTTCTGTTCCACCTGTTCATTCTACTTCTCATTGTTGATTCCATGCTAATTGTAGGATGCGATGCCAACTTTATCAGACGTATCTGCTGCATAATGAGTAGCCCTCTATTTGGAATATAAATTGATGAAAAGCAATGAAAGCGCCTTTCCTGTACAAATTGCCTATATTTTTTTTTAATCTTGTCTCATTTGGTATCATGAAGTTTCTTTCAAGTTATGGAATTCCTTGTACTGTAAACGGGGAAATTTTCGCGAGGGGTTTATTTTAGCTAATTTCGCGATTGGCACATATTCGCGAAAATTTCCCCCGCGCGTAAATTTGCTTTCATTACATATGTAACGAAACCTAAGTGAGAATCACAAAAATAAAACCTCTCGAATATGTTTAGAAATCAAAATCGCGAAATTTAAACCACGCGAAGATATCCCCTTTTACAGTATGTTTACACTGTCCTAACTTTTTTTATAATTTTTCTTCTGGAAAAACATCAATACAATGGCTTACATGTCATATATGCCAATACAATGCTAGCTTTTGCCGTCTAAGCAACTTCAGTATCATAATATAAAAGAAGCTTTCATTTGCAGATAATTGCTGTGTAATACCATTAGCTCTATATTTCATTTGTAAACGACTGCTAAAACAAAATTGTATATCTTAAAAATTTCAATTTTAAAGGCTGCGGCCTATTTATCTGCGTCAAATTTATTTGATCAATAGGGCCGTATATATCCACAGGAGTCGGTAGACAAACTCTAAATGAAAGAAACTGTGATGATAGATATATACAAATGGGTCGGTAACATACGATATTAATAGACCGGGCCCCATGTATATGTATAAAGAGAAGTATAACAAAGGAAGTCCAAAAATTATGTATCACAATATTTCAAAGTCATCTAACGCAGCTTTTTATGGAAATAATCGTTTCACACTCGGCGATAATTTTGCCAAATAATTATATTTTCATAAAATATAAACTTTCTTACTTTCACTTGGCTTTGACATATATTCCCCCTTCGTAACAATGAAATTCTCCCGAAGTAGTTTAAGTCGTCCAGTGTAGGGAGACGTGGTAAATCTCGAAATGTGTCATTTCTCTCCGTATCCGAATCCCTCCTTTAGTGAGCTGTTGAGGTAAAATTAAGACTGGGTTATTTAAGTTAATAACAAAAATATTATTTACCAATCGGAAGACAGTTATTATATTTTCATAATATTTCAACAAGATTTTGGTGAAAAGGCAAAAAACATTGATTGAAGAAGAAAAAGGGTGTATATTTCATGGACGTCTTCAACTACATCGGAACAATTTCAGTGTTCCGAAGGGAGAAAAATATATATTAAAGCCAAGTGAAGATAAGAAAGTATGTATTTAATGAAAAAATAATAACTTGACAATATTATCGCCGAGTTTGAGATGAATATTCCCATAAAAAGCTGCGTTAGTTGACTTTGAAATATTGTGGTACACAATTTTTGGACTTCCGTATTCCCCTTCTCCTTTATACACATATATAAATGGGGCCCGGTCTTTCAATATCGTATGTTAACGACCCATGAATATATCTAACATCAGTTTCTTTCATTTAGAGTTTGTCTACCATTAATTGTGAAAAAAAATCATTCTGTTGCTGTTTTGCAGAACCCTAACTCCGTCTTACTTGTCACAAGTAGAGGCAGTCGAATAAATAACCGGTGGTGTCGATATCGTCATAAAAAATGGTACCTTTACTAATATCTAAATTGCTATCCGGTGTGAAATGGAAATTAATGCGCCATTGCATAGTGATTTATTTTATTCATTAACCTAAATATGAAACATTTAATTAAACCTTTATATGAAACATTTTATTAAGAAGGAGGACCAATAATGTTTTTTGGTCTACACTGGTATAACAAAATTTTATGAAAACATAATATCACAGTGAAAAATATGACAGTCATGTTTACAATACGCCCATTTTGGTAGAATCGGCTTTGAGCTAAAATTGAATGTAAATCCTCTTATGTTTCCCACTGAAATTTACTGACTGTTAATATTACTTTCTTGTACTGCTGGTGTAGTTTCTTCAGCATATTATCTTTTTCATTTCCTTGTAAAACATCAGCCTCATTTTTTAGTTCTTTAGTCTTGACGTATATATGCAATCTCAGAAAGAAATAATATTCGCATTCGTACGGAGCGCAAAACAAACAGATTTTGTTAAAGCAATTTAGGTTTTCCTTCAATCTATTACGTAAGTTTTTCGTTTGCTTGAATTTTTAGCTAGCAGGGACGAATGTTTAAGAGCTATTGCCATATCCCCGTCGTCTTCCTCGTCAGCAAAAACTTGCTTCTGAACGGAGACCTTAATTGCTATATTACTAGTTTTTGTAGGATATTCTTTAAAATTCTATGTGAAGTCTCCGATTTATTTTGCCAATCAGAATATCTGATCAGGTTTGTTGTTAATATCATGGCATGACAATAGAGGTTCTAATGTATTATGTAAGACCAAATCCAAACATAAAAATCTAACTTTTCATTCTTGTGGTTGATAAGAGATTTAGAAATTAAAACTTCGAACAGTCAATGGGCTGAAATCACTTTCCATGCACTCTGACTTCAGAGCAAGAGCGATATTCTTTTAGTAATCTATGTACCCTATTGACAATCGAATATGTTGAAATGAATATAACCTGCACCCATAGACAGGATAGGGCAAATTTTAAAGAATACCACAAAAACATCTTATGATTTCGTTTAAACATAAGTTATGTCTTTTAAGCTTCAAATTTGTTAAATGTATTTGAAATTTGGTAAGAAATTAAAGCTTTTTAATGAATATAAATTTAGGCAATTTAAGAACTGAATTCCAACAAATATGTTACACAATTAACTCTATTTTATTCACCTGGTAATGCCTTAAACTTGTTATAAAGTGAAATTATATATTGTTTCAATACGCCAAAGTACACAGAGACTCTCATATAAAAGTTGTTTTTTTTAAGGTTTTCATTTTTTTTTTCACAACAAGATAGCAAAAAACATCCCTGATAAAAGTGAAAAATATTCATTTTTTTTAAAAATAATTTCAGCATAAAATTCATTATTCAAAATGTAATAATTAAGAATTTATCCCGTACTTGTTACAAAAAATCTAAAATATTTTTTTATGCAAAATTTTGTTTGAAATAGAGCCATATCCTGTTCAAAATTATACACGAAATGTTACTTTAAATGTTTTAATTAGCTCACCTGGCCTAAAAGGCCATGTGAGCTTTTGCCATCATTTTGGTCCGTCGTCTGTCATCCGTCTGTCCGTCAACAATTTCAAAAAAAATCCTATTGTGAAACTACTGGACAAATTGCAACCAAACTTTGCCTAAATCATCATCAGGGTATGCAGTTTCAAAATTGTGTTCTATTAGTCAGTAGATTAAAAAAGATGGCCGCTGTTACTAAAATAGAGCATAGGGGTAAATTGTTGTTTTTTTGCAAATAACCACTACAGATATAAAAAAAATCTGACTGAGGTAAAAATGATCAGCATGGCAAAATCTACCTGCCCTGCAATTTTGAAGAAAATCCGAGGACCTGTGTTGGAGTAATTGCCCTTTTCCGTAAAATTTTCAAAATTTTAGCTTTATTAATTTTTTTATTAGAAAAACTATAAGAGTTAGAAGTCAACTTTAAATTGCAAAAATATTTAGCATGTCAATATCTACCAGCTGAAAATTTTGATGAAAGTCTGAATATCCATACAGGAGAAATTTTCGAAATTTTGTTACATTTTGTCTTATTTTTCAAAAACGCTTTGAGATAGAGTTTAAGATTGAATAGCAAAAGTGTTTATCTTATTAATAAGAACAGTTTCTACATCTGTCTGAAAATTTCACATGTCATCCAAGATGGCTGCGGCGGGGAAACATAGTTTAACATATGACACTATGGGAAAATGTTGTAAGTTGTTAATTCTAAAACCGTTTCGTACATCGATTTGATATTTACTAGGCATGCTGACATGATGGTCATTAAACAAATGTATGATTTTATTGCTGATCATAAATCTAAGATGGCCGCCCTTGCAGATCTTGGTTTAACATTGGACCCCAAGGGAAAATGTTTTGAATTGCTGAATTCTTGAAAACTGTTCCACATATCAAGTTGTATGGTTACTTGAATGCTCATTTACCAAATTTTATCAAATGTACAAATCAAAAAGAAAAGATTGCCGCCAGCGGGGCATGCCACAATCGCAAAATGTTGCTAGTTGTTAATTCTTGAAAAAGGCGTTTTAACATGGCAGTAGTCTACCAAATAAATGATTTTACTACCAATTGGCTGTCACCTCAGATCAATGATTTTTATGGTCTTCCAAACGTTTAGATTTTATATGCACTGAAGAGACATAAGTTGTCGAAATGCTCATATGCAGAATTTAAATTCACAGTAACTTCGGTATTTAGTTATTAGTTATTAACCCTGGTGGAAAAATCTTATTTGATCAATAGCGGCCAGGTGAACGATACAGGCTCACATGTGAGCCTTTGATTCATATAACTACAAAATAATTGCAATTGATCTTTCCAAATTGCCACTATTAGTGGAAACAAACAAAAAAAAATCTGACAGAATTAGTGAAAAATCTGAGTTTTCGGGACTCGAGAATTGCATATATTTTTCGGATTAGATGACATTTGTTTTTGTGTTGAAAAAGTGTGATTATCTTGTTTATGTAAGAGAGTTAAATTGATTCTTACTTTTCAATCCTACGGAAACTCTTTAAATAAACTTCATAATTGTCTATAAAGTGGAAATAAAATTTTCCATATTTCAAAAAACTCAAACACTCCTCTAAATACGTTTTTTCAGAATTACCTTTATTAATAAACAGGCATTTAAGGGTAAAATTTATATGAGACGTCGCACTGGTTTAAGTATTTCAATTATGTGGAGTAAACGTTAGCGATGTGTTCTTAATGGGAAGACTTAAAGTTATTTCTTTTTATACGTATAAGGACTATGTAATTATCATGTTTACATATCCAGTATTGAAGAACGATCATGCCATGATTAATAAAAACAATCTGTTTCAAAAAAAGGGGTACTGATTGTGGATGTAAAAGTACTGAGAAGTGTATTTTTTGGTATAAGAATACTTTGCCTTGCCCTTACGAAAGTATTGCGTGCTTGTAAAAAATGCAATGTAGAAGGCAATATCCACTGATACGTTTGCTGGTTTCTGTTGGTAAAAATGGGTAGTGGATTAATGTTTTAACAAGTAGACGGTAATGGGGCATTAATGACGCTATGCACAAACTGTCAATAATACAATTCAAATTAAAATGTCATTGTAAGGACATCTATATGATTTTCACGTACTTGTGAATTTTCATGATAAGTATATCTAGTTTAAAGTTATGTCATGGAAAACTGGAAAATTACTATAAAAACAATAATGTCTTTTTGTATCTGTCTTTTGATTGAAAAATCGTATAGTTAAATTTTGGTACATGAAATATTTTGTTATAAATTTGTATAAAATGACTAAATACTAACATGTTTCTGTTCTTTGAATTATAATATAATACCCGAAATGCAATTTTGTCGTCAATTTTCGTAGAATGCGGTGCAAATTTCGGTATTTAAAATCTCGCTGATGTCTTTAGTACATTTATACATTGTTTTTAGATGGCTAATACATAGCTGAGAACAATTAAATTGCGAATCAAATACTCCATGTTTGGTATTACAAAATTTAATGTGAATCGTAGAAAAATTTAATAAAAAGCTAAAAATTCCCATTTTTCACAAATATTGGTCCTAAACAAAAGTTTATTCCTTCCATGGACGGTAAAACTGCATATTCTGATTTATCTCATTATTTTCTACGTATGAAACAAAAGAATGGACATCTTTTGTTCATTTGTATACAAAAGTGGCAAAAACTTGGATAATTTTGGCTGTCTTTCTTTGGGTTAGGGTATCATTTCCGGTATTTTCAATCGCACTGAAGCTTTCTTCTTCATTTATTTTGGTATTTTAGAATAGATTATGCATAACGTTAAGTAATTAAATCATACAATATCGGATATTCTCGGTTTATCAATTTAACATTGATTTTCTGGAAAATTCTAAAATGCTGAAAATTCCAATTTTTCATCAATTTCGGGATACAATAATTTAGTGTTGTAGGGATAGGTTTTATGATTTGTATTGATGTATGAAGTTAATTCCAAATATGACTATTATTCGTATCAGTAGTAAAGCAAACATGTAATACCTATTTTAATTGATTAGTTTACTCAGCAATCATAAAGAAAAAACTTAGTCATTTAATTGGTCTATAAAAAATGGTACTTTGGCCATTGAAAATATGTTAATCTGTTTTATATTCAAGAAAATTCATTGACAGTATAAAAAAACAATTTTCAGAATTGGGAATCGAGATGCAGTTGGGTGTTATAAACATCGCAATTTCAAGGAAAATATCAAAATTTTCATTATTATTTAATACGAGTAGGGATAGGTTTTACAACGTATCGTTTGATACCTATTTTCATAACTCGGAAGCCTAAATCAACATTTTGAATCAGTTTAAAAAAAACTTGAACAAAAACGAAATTTTCCAAAATTTCGGTAGGTGGGTCTAAAAAGAAGTCTTCTTCCACCATTACATTGCAGGTTATGCTCGTGTTAATATGTTTTTTTAAGAAGGGCTGAAAACGGGTTTTATTAATAAGTGGGGGTTGCACGAGGAGTTATTCCAGTCCATGGACTATTTGCATGACGTAGTTAGTCTGCCTGGCCTCAAGTGATATGTACAAGCTCCGATGAATTACTAAAAAGTGAGGAGTAGATCTTATAGTAAATGGAAGAAATTTGACACCAAGAAAACAAACAATTCAATTCAAAAATGATAGATTACAAAATATTCAAAGGTGATTGCATAGTTGTACAGGAAGGAAAACTTTATTAAAGTAGCCATAATAGCAAAATGTACGTGGTCAAAAACATTCGCCAAGTCCAAGTTTTAAGGTCCAAAACATGAACACATTTAAAGATTTTCGTATTGCTTTCAAAGAAATATGAAAGATTACGAAATTTAGAATAAGGCTTTTTTGTTTAAAAGTCGGTATGCCATCGTTCCATGTAAATGAAAAAAAACGATATATAGACAATTTTGAAGAGATATTCTGTTCAGGAATAAATAGAACAATTCGATATAATTTACTTCGGAATTTGGATAGTTTCATCATGGAGAAAAATGCATTAGCAACTACTTGGTCGAATTTTGATTTCACAACTTCTTTGATATGAATCTATTCTGCGATTATAAGATTGGCTGTTGGTTGAAGTGTCTCGATATTAACTTGAATTACTACACAGGAGCAATTCGACACAACAAAAGACCAGTAGAAAATATACTAATTAGGATTCACAATATATGGATACACATATTCATTCAGAAGTTGGATTCTAAGTGTATGATTTTATTAGAATTTGTCATCTGGTTACAGATTTTTCAGTAAATTCCAGTAAGCTAGTATGCAGTGGATTTCAGCTATCTTGTTGAAGGTGAAAAATAACAACAGCACTTGTCAAAGGACGACAAACAACAAATAGATAAAGAGAAAAAAGGGAATTTTGTGTGTGTTTACATCATATTTTGACAAGTCTGTACTTTGTTATTCGGCATGTTAACATTTTTTTGAAGGAGGAAACCTAACTAAAGTGTAAATTTATTAGAAATTGGCAAGATAACTGGATTGCAAAGGAATAAATTGGTACTGGGCAAGATATGTTTAATTTAAACTCATTTTCGAACGACTGCTTTTACTATTTATTGGTGGACGAATTCATAGTTATGTAAAACATTAGAGGAGAAAGGTCATTCATCCACTTTTTCATTTTAAAATGACAAGGGAGGACATTTATATGCTATTTAACTTTTTTTTTATTATTATAATAAGTCATATTTCAGGAGGTCATGATTAAGGAATCACAACAAACAAACAGATAAAAGGATAAAAGGATAAAAAAAATTATATTCGAGATACATCACAGTTGGTTTTGATAACTCAGTTTAACAGTTATTTGGCCTTATTTAAGCCTTGGCGTTATAAGGGTCATTAGTTTCCTGGTGATTTTGACAGTTGTATACTACGTCGCGGTTCTTCACTTATACTTTAAACTCTTTTACTGTGATTTTTTCTACAAAGAGTTGCCGGTTTAGCATTAAGGAAACAACCATGGGAACTTGAGCTCAGGTCAGAATGTAGTAAGCAATGTTTCATTGCACTTGTCAACTGAAAGGCAAGGTATTGTTTTTAGAAAAAAAAACAATGAAACGCATTTTATTTCTGTCCTGGCGATAAAAAAATTATCATTTAAAAAGATCAAAAACACTGGCTGATTTGATTTCTGAAACACTGCTACTTATTTTTCTTCGGCATATTTTGTATTCTATAACATTTTTCAGAATGTACAATTGGTATTACATTCGTGTGGCTATGTATATCACGTTGCAGCGGTTCGTTTATGTTTCCCAGAAAGAATGTAATATTTCTATGATAAACAGTTTGAAAGTCGTCATTATGCAAGTCATATTTACGGGCTTTTAAAGGTGAATATTACGAAAAAGAAAGTCATAATTGCGACTTTTAAAAGGTCGTTATACGACTTTTTCATCGTAACCACTTTCAAACTAAAAGGAACAATACTTCTTTTTCAATGTCGGTCATTGAATAAACAAATGTGATTTGGGATAAAAACTACAAGCTGTGAGTTTGATCTGTAAAAGGATATCACGTATAAAGGATTCTCATACACATTCAAGTAACTTTTGTGAGTCAATAATGTTGATGACATTCATCAGGTTTATAGGAAGCCATAATGCGACATTCTGTTTTACAAGGAATAATTATTACAAGTTTGATGAGCAAAGTCGAAAATGCAAGCATTCAGAGAATACGCTCTGTAGCAACAAATTTAACTGCCAAGTCCAGAAAATATGAAAAAGTAATTCATTCTATTTGGAATGCTTGGTAGGTATTTGTAAAACCAATTATGTATATAAGTAGCGTGTTCTTTTAGACGAATTCTACATCAACATAACAATTTCATTGGGGTAAGTATAGGAGTCAAATACTGTGAAGGGGCTCGTTTTTGCTATTTTGCTAAAAGGATACATCCGCAAAAATTTCGTCTCGGAAAAAAAATTCAAAGATCTTGAAAGCAACCTATGGCCTGAAATACGAAATAAAAAAATCATGGAAAGTATTCGCCCATTTAATCCCTGTAAAAATTAGCCCTTTTTTTCAGTATTAGGTCATCATATATAGCAGGAGGCGGTGTTATTCTTTAATTTAATACAACAACAAAAATTATTTTTCAGTTTCATTTCTTTTTGTGCACATTAAAATAATCGTTTTATCTGTAATAAACTCTCAGTACATATTGTAATTAATCAAAGAAAATTAATTCTATTTTGCTTTGAATGAACATGAGGCAATAGCCAGCGTTGCTAATTTGGTCTCTATTATGTGAAAATACGTTTGCATTGTATTTTTAATTATTTGATGTACACTATGTTATAAAATTAGAAAAAAATATATAATATTTCATATAAGTCTCAGCTTTTTTATTTCATAAAATATTAACAGATTTTTGAGGTCTTATAATGACATGAAAATGGCGGCGCTGACGGCCTCGCCTGTAGACATTTCGTTTCCGTGCAATAATTTTTTTAAAACAATGTTCTTGGCACAAAATATTAGTGCAGCGGTATGCCCAGGAAAAAATGACTTTAGTATTCCGACATTACATTCACCATATAATATATCGCTTGAAAGAGCTGAATCAAACAGGTTGGTCAAACATTTTTATTGGCCAACTTTGGAATATTAAAGGTCACATTTATAATGAAAACAGGTCAGTCATAGATTGCAATCGTCCTGCTCACCTTTTTTGGATCCATATCAAAGTTTAGTATTGAAAATATATAGGAATGGTCAATATAAATTAAAAATTTTAAGACAACCCTCAGCGTATTCCTATTACTGTAAGGAACTGGAAAAGAAATGATTGCTAGATAAATAATAAAAAAATAACTGGTCTATGAGGGTTTCAATAAGTGTTACTAAATTTCACTGAAGTCACTCTGTTTTTGAGAGTTCACATTGGTAGTGCTTTAGTTTTTTGTGTTATATATGTAGTGTTTTGTTGTTGTGTAGTGTCTTTGGTCTTCCGTCTTCTGGTGTTCTTGATTTTGCTTTGTCTCTGGACTTTGGTTTATGTAATCTTGTGCTTTGTACTGCCGTTGTTTTTTACTAGGACTAGAATCAAACATTTTTAGTCTTACTATTGAAAACAATCACTGTTACTGTAAGGAATCGAACTAAGTATGGTTGCTAGGTTGAACTCAATATATATATTAATCGGTCTTTGAGAGTTTTTGAAAATTTACTAAAATTAGAATCGAAGTTTGTTTTTTTTTGCAATCTGACCATTGAAAATGATCATCCTTACTTTAAGGTATTGAATAAGATATGGTTGCTAGATAAAATTCCAAGAAATAACAGGTCTTTAAGAGTTTAAGAAAATCTACCAAAATTAGAATCAAAGATTTTTGCAATTTGACTATTAAAAATGATTATTGATTTTACAGGCACGAAAAAGATATGGTTGGAAGTTAAAATTTAAAATAGTAATGTGTCTTTTAGGATTTCATGAAATTTACCAAAATTAGAACCTTTTTTTTTGCAATCTGACCATTTAAAATGGTAATTGATTTTAAAGGCGCCAGAAAGATTTGGTTGACAGTTAAAATTCCAAAAAGGAATGGGTCTTATGGGTTTTCAGTAAATTTAACAAAATTGAAATCATATTTTGGAGATCCTAGTGTTCATACGAGATAATGACATTAAAAAAGCAGCTTAATTATACGACTCTATGTTGGAATTTCAAAAAAAATATTAGTCTTTCACATTTCCAGGAAATTTACCAAAGTCAAAATTGAAACGCATTTCATGGATTCAGAGAGCAATTCCAATTATTCAAAATGGAAATTATACATAAAGTTCAAGATATATGCTGAGTACTTACTGTTTTACATTATTTTTACCCCAATGGTCATACCAAAAGTCCGTTATCATAAGTAAATAAGCTGCAGATAATGGAATTCATGTAAAGAAAGTTTCAGCTTCAAAACAAAAAATACATATTTCGGAAGATTCTTTTAATGCAATGTCGCTAATATTTCTTCCCTGAGTGCAAATTTTAAAATTCCTGAACTTTCAGCACAAACAACTTTATATACTACTATTTGTACCCTATAACAATGTTTCTCCAATTAAAGGTGTAAGGAGAGTTCCAACTGAACATGTTGAATCGATTTTGTTTTTGTCTCGCCCGTGACAAATGTCTGACGTCGTCATCATTCATTTTAACCCTGTGGTCTAAGTTTTCTTAACATCAATATCTTCATTAAAACTTTATTGAATCATTTGAAATTTGGACAGAAGCAAGAAAATGGTCAGAAAATTACCTCTAGCTAAAAAATCGATTTTTTAAATACTTTTTTCGATATTTGTAGTTTGCCTCAACGAAGTTGAGGGGGACCATCGGTGTACCCCCGGCGTCCGCGTCTATGTCTACGTCCGTCTCTGCATTTGGGCAAATATCTTCGCAACTATGCATGGTAGGGTCATCAAACTTTGCATGCGGGTTCATCTTGGCTTGACTCACAGCCTCCAAGAATTGAGTCTTTCTGACCTATTTTTTACGCCTGATTGAGTTACATTCAAATTTTCGGACGAATTCAGATCTCAGTCACTATACATGGCGGGATCATTTAACCTAGCATATGCATGCATCTCTGATGGTAGGTCAGCATCCAGGTAAAATTAGGTCACGTTGACCTATATTTTATGCTTGATTGATTTATATTCAAGGTTTTGGACAAGTTCAGATCTAAGTCACTATACATGGTAGGATCATGTTACCTTGCTTATGCATGCAACTCTGGTGGTAGGTCAACATCCAGGCAAAACAATAACGAGGCGAACTCTTTAATCGTTTATTACCTATGTTTTCCATAATTGGACTTTTTTTTGCACAGGAAATTTATTTTTACACTGTGGTTCAAGTTTTTTTTTAGAATCAAATGAAGTTATTAATCTGATTTGAATTTCACAAAAAGTGGTCAAAAATTTGATGATGGTCAGAAAATTAACCCTAGCTGAAAAAATTGGATTTTTTAAAAAAAAGTTTTTTCTGTATTTTTTCCAAATTTGGACCTACTTTTTTGCTAAAGAATATCAATTCTAGTTGTTAAGAAGTAGAATAGAGTCTTTGAAGCTGAATATATAGAATTACATAAAAATTGGAATTTGACATAAAATGAGCAGATGTGTAACAGGCTGTTGGACTTTTTATTCCGATTCCACCTGTGGTAATGTCCAAGACAAATAATTTTTGAAATTTTTGTATCAATTACAAATTTTAACAATGTTTTTGTATCAAGCATTATTTTGAACACTAAAGAATTGAGAACCGAACCGAACCGTCAATCCAAAACGAACAATCCAAGGATAATGTCCACACCGAAAGCAAAAAAGAAACAGAGACACAACGTGAGCACGGAGCACGGCACATAACATGGTTCTTTCTTTGGTAAATTTCCCGAAAGCTATTTTAAGAAATTCTTCTTAGCAACAATGCTTTTCTCATAAATATGAATCAAACATTTTTTATTAATAAAATTGCGAAAGTTTTTTATTCAAATTTCGGTGTACCTTCTTTGAACTCCCAAAGACCAGTTATTTTTTAAATTCTAACTAGCAACCATAACTTTTTAAGTTCCTTTCAGTTATAATGATAATTTTGCCGTTCAATTTGCAAAAATCTTTGATTCTGAATTTGGTAAACTTCCAGAAACTCTCAAAGAGCTGTTTTTGATCCCCTCGCCCAACGGATTTGGGGAGGGATATAGCATCTCGTCCGTCAGTCCGACTGTCCGTCCCGTTCGTCCCACCTCAGGATAAAGTTTGCGTTAACGTTCAGGTTCAAATCTGAGAAACTACATGTGGCACATCAATCATCTTTGGTCAGTGTTTGCGTCTTGGAGAGTGATGCTACTTTAGATGATAATTGGGTCACTCTGACCTACATTTTATGCTTCAAGACTCCGGTTAAAGTTTGCGTTAAGGTTCATATCTGAGAAACTACATGGGGCACATCAATCATCTTTGGTCAGTGGATACGTCGCGGAGAGTGATGCTGCTCCAGATGATAATTGGAGCACTGACCAACTTTTTTTGCGCCAATTACTCCAGTTAAAGTTGGTGTTAAGGTTCATAGCTGAGAGACTACATATAGCAAATCTATCATCTTTGGTCAGTGGATGCGTCTTGGGGAGCGATGCTGCTTCAGATGATAATCGGGTCACCCTTACCACATTTTATGCTTCACTGACTCCGGTTAAAGTTTGCGTTTAAGTTCATATCTGAGAAACTACATGTGGCATATCAATCATCTTTGGCCAGTGGATGCATCTTGGAGAGTGATGCTGCTTCAGATGATAATTTGGTCACTCTGACCTACATTTTATGCTTCAATGACTCTGGTTAAAGTTTGCGTATATGTTCATATTGGAGAAACTACATGTGACACATCAATCATCTTTAGACAGTGGATGCGTCTTGGCGAGTGGTGCTCTTTAGATGATAATTGGGTCACTCTGACCTACATTTTATGCGTCAATGACTCCGGTTAAAGTTTGCGTTGAGGTTCATATTTGAGATATTAGAACTTGAAAGTGTAATGATATTTTGGATAATGATAAGGAAAAAAGTCACCATGACTTATTTTTAAAGCATGAGGGTCCCTAGGTTAAGTTTGCATTTAATCAATACCTGAAATACTTTTACCAGTACAGAAATTATAATTTGTTTGAAGTTGCATCTTGAATGATGATGAGGCTGCAGATAATAATTTTGAAGTTTTTTGTTTTTTGAGTTTGGAATTAATTCATTACATTATCAATTTAAACGTCCGCGTCCACATTTGGGTGTATATCTTTGCAACTATGGAAGGGTCATCAAACTTTACATGCAGGTGCATCTTGGGTTGACTCGCAGCCTCCGAGAAAATTAGGCCTCTTTGGCCTATATTTTCCGCTTGAATGACTTAAATTCAAGTTTACGTCCGAGTTCAGATCTCAGTCACTACACATGGTAGGATCATGTAACCTTGTATATGCATGCATCTCTGATGTAGGTGAGCATCCATGCAAAATAAGGTCACTTTGACCTATATTTTCCGCATGAATGATTTACATTCAAGTTTACGTCCGAGTTCAGATCAAAGTCACTATACATGGTAGGATCATGTAACCTTGCATATGCAGGCATCTCTAATGGTAGGTCAGCATTCAGGCAAAATTAGGTCACTTTCACCTATATTCTTCTCATGAACGACTTACATTCAAGTTTATGTCCGAGTTCATTCCTGAGTCACTATACATGATAGGATCATGTAACCTTGCATATGCATGCATCTCTCATGGTCGGTCAGCATGCCTTCAAAATTAGGTCACTGTGACCCTATTTTTTTTCGCTTGAATGACTTGCATTAAAGTTAACGTCCGAGTTCAGATCCAAGTCACTATACATAGTAGGATCATGTAACCTTGCATATGTATGCATCTCTGATGGTAGGTCAGCCTCCATGCAAAAGTAGGTCACTTTGACCTATATTTTACACTTGAATGACTTGCATTCAAGTTAACGTCAAAGTTCAGATCCAAGTCACCATGCATAGTAGGATCATGTAACCTTGCATGCGCATGCATCTCTAATGGTAGGTCAGCATTCAGGCAAAATTAGGTCACTTTGACCTTTATTTTCTGATTGAACGACTTACATTCAAGTTTATGTTCGAGTTCATTTCTAAGTCACTATACATGATAGGATCATGTAACCTTGCACATGCATGCATCTCTGATGGTAGGTCAGCATTTCCGTACATAATAACTATTTTCAAAAGTGAAATTTCCAAAATCCTGGATTCCAGTTTTGTTGAATTTTCGGTAACTCTTGAAAACCAGTTTTTTGTTTTTGTTTTTTGGGGGGTCTAATCAGCAACCATACTTTTTTGCAAACATTTCATTGAAAACAGTCAATGTAAAAAATATTTGATTCCGAATTTGGTATGAAAATCTCAAAAACCAATTTTTGTCATGAAATAACCCGAATAACCTCATCTAAATATATGCCAAATGATAATGACAATGTGCTGAGCGGGCGAGACATAAGGTTCCGTGGAACCTTTGCAAATTTGTGTTTTTGGTCTCCATAGAGGCCATGTCTTGAGGTGCCATAAAAAAATTCCGACACCGTCTGTGAATATGCTACATCTTATATCAGTCATTTCCTGGGTATAAACTTCCTAGCCAAAATTGCCTTGGAGATATTTTCAATTATTGGATATCAAAGAAACGAATTTTCGCCCATAATTTAACCTAGGGTATTTGAAATTTCTAACCCACAGTGCCACACTGTGGATCATACTCTAGTATGGTGCCAAGTTTCAAATGTATCTCTTATAATTCTAGAGGTAGTCGACAGTCACGAAATCATGAAATGAACTACACACGATGTATGCTCTATATACATTTCAGTTATGGTGTACTAGTTCTTGAGAGAATTTCTCACATGGATGCACTATCATACTTTCAAATTTTGTCTATTTAAAATTTTTTGTAGTTATGTCGCCTCGGACGCAGTCGGGGTGACATTTTGTTAATCTGCGTTTTTTTCTTCTTCCTCATCTTATCTTCTTCCAACAAATTTTGTCTGAGCAATTATTTTGAAATGTTTGAATGGAATGATTTTAAACTTTGAACAATTTTCAAAATGGCTGCCATTTCAAAGATGGCCGCCGATTTACGTTGAAAAATTGGGGAATCTATATCTCAAGAACTGCTAAGAGCAATACTTCATATTTGTTTCGCCCGCGACGAAAGCCGCGAAAGCGAGACAAAGGTATCCAAAATTCCGTCGTCGTCGAAGTCGTCAACATTTATTTTAACCCTGTGGTTAAAATTTTCTTAACATCAATATCTTCATCAAATTTTGATGGAATCATTTAAAATTTGGACAGAAGCAAAAAAAAAACAAAAAAATGGCAAGAAAAGCTGGAAAATCTCGAATTTTTATGCCCCAGCGGAGAAAATTCGGGGGCATATTGTTTTACCCTTGTCTGTCCGTCCGTCTGTCCGTTCGTCCGTCCGTCCGTACGAATTAAAAACACAACTTTTCATGTTTTTTAGGCGGTTTGCAAACAAATTCCAACTACTTCAACATAATCTAACTTACAAAAGCTAGATGTGCACACACATATCTTATGGAATACTCATTATGGCTGCGGTTGCCATGGAAACTGAAAAAAGGCGGGAAAATTCAAAGTGCCTCAAATTTGATGAAACTTTACAGGAAGGATGTCTAGCACCCATAGAAATGATTTTGGGTCTCAGAATTTTCAAAATTTTCTGTATCGAAATAAACAATGAAATGATATGAAATAAAAAAATGTAAATGCACACAAGACAAAGTTTTGATAAATTCATGGTAAACCAAGCAATAAGTCAATGCTTTTTGTTCATCTTGATTCTCAACAATGAATTGCCTCATAGTAAGTTCTAAACGACCCCTTCCACTGGTTTGAGCAGAATGAATTGCAATAGATATCGAACCTATATTAACTCATGGGTGTGGGATCGTCAACAAACAAAAAATCAGCTGCGAAAGTGTTCGCTGTTATCCGTTGCTTTACAAAAAGACTTAAGCAGATAAACAATAGGGCACTTATTGATTGGGTTATTTGCAAGAAAAAAGCATTAAAATCACTATTAAAAGGGGTCAGAATAACATTCGGGATTAACAAAAAATAAAATGCCAAAATAAAAAGTGAAAGTGTACAAATATGAGAATTTTTTCAAGAACAAGTACGCCATATATGTAACTGAAATAAAAAGACTGTATACATCTCGAAAATAATTATATCTTATGTTTAATAATCGAACCATTCAAGCATTGTGAATAATTACTTGAATATAACTCGACGATATACAAGGGATAATCCCGTTTTTCATGGAAAGTAAAGACTTCATTAATGTCGGAGAGCCACCCAATTCTCTCGATTGAATGCTTTATCTGTTTTCTGAATTGTGAAAAACAAATTATTATCATGAATCCACGAAAAACAATACGCTACAACAGACTTTTTTCCATTTAAGCAGATAACAAAATACCGAAGTTACTGGTCAAATTTAAAAAAAAAGGGCAGGACGGTTACCTATAGCAAAAAAAAAAAGGACAGGACGGTTACCTATAGCAAAAAAAAAATCCAGGATGACTATGCGGGTTAATCCAGGACAGGCTTGGAACAAAAATAAAAAGGCAAGATAGAAGTTACACGCAAAAAAAAATTCAAGATGAAAAATTTGACCATGCCCCCCCCCCTAGAAATCAAATGGTTGCTCCCTTATACACGTAGTTATTCAAATTTGTACACTATAACATGCATAATATTTCATGTAGTATATTTCCTACCTATATATATATGTATGCATTAAAATATATTGTTTTTTTTTCTTATATTGGTAAGGGATGAAAATACACGACAACATGCGTGATATTTCAAATATTTCATTGATATAATTTTTTATTAAAAAAGCAACGAAAAAATGTATATCTCTCAAAGTTAACTGTTGAGCTCATCGAAAGTTTTTCTGTATTCCATAATTTTATCTTTTAAGATATGAAAATTCTAAAATTTCAAGTCACCTTTTCAGAAAATTAAGAAAATTTGCAAGATTAATGTTGCCAGACTTTGAAGCCAAATTCATATAATTTATATAATATTTCCCAAGTAAAATACAACAATTCAGTGCAATGTTTGTTTTCTCCAAGTAACCAAAGATGATGCTATCGAGTGATAATTCTATTCTTTCATTAAAATTTTCTGACCACCATAAGCTAAAGTTCAACCAAAAAAGTGCAATAATTTTACAATAATAATATTTATGTTCTAAAGTTTCAATCATATTACAACAGTCACATTTATTAGATTCTATATATCCATACTTATGTATCAGATAGTTATGATAAGCTATTCTATTTAATATCTTGTATTGAAGGGCTTGTAACCGACTTTCAATGACACATTTGTATTGGAGCATGAAAATCGTTTCCCACTTGTCTTTACTAATTTCTATATTAAAAATTTCATCCCATTTTTCATGTGATTTTGGTATGACAATATTGCTTTTTAGCAATACATCACGAACATTGGAAGATGCTATTTTACTAAGGGGGAGTAGTTTTCCATCCCATTTGAAAACAATTTTAAAAGACCAACTATCAATGTAAAAGTTTTCGTTGATAAGCATATCTTTCCAAGGTTTTGGTATTGCGGAAATGATAGTTAGCATATGTAAAAAGCTAATCTTTAAATCAAATTTTCTATTCAATTCTAAATATGACGGAAATCGTCCACTTTCATCAACGATATCATTAATAAATTTTATACCTTTTTGATACCAAGATCGAAAAAAATGTTTTTTTTTATTAACTTTAATGAAGGGGTTGAACCAAATAAATTCTTTTCTCACTGAAAAAGTTTCTGTTGGTGTAAATAAGGATTTAAAAGATTTCCATGCCGCTAGTACTTGACAGTAGAATAAAGGAATGTTTAAATTTTAACATTCTAGATCGCATCGACTGAAAAATATATCGACTAAATCTAATTTGATAAATAATGATTTGACTACCTCCTTCCACCTTGCTTCATCTTCTGACATAAATCGCTTTATCCACATAATTTTCAGTGCAATGAGTTGTTGCTCAAAATTTGGCGCCTTCAAACCTCCATCTTTAATGTTTGCCTGGATGACATCAAATTTAATTTTTGTAGGACCACTTGGCCATATGAATTTTTTAACGCACTCATGAATTTTTATACGATCGCAAAAATTTTTGCGGTCGTATAATGGTATGGTGCTGTCGTCGTCGTCGTCGTTGTCGTCTGTAGACACTTTTGTTTTTGGTCAATAACTTTAGTTTCAGTCGACCAATCCTTATGAAATTTTAACACAATGTTTCTTGGCATAAAAGGAAGGCTTGGCTTAGTTTTGGTCATTGTGGCCCCTCCCGTTTTTAAAAAAGGGGCCAAAAAGGGTTAAATTTGATGTTTTCGTATATTTGACTGTAGAATCTTTATTACTTATCGGATTTTGATGGGGTTTCTTTCAGTGTCCTCCTGAGGAAATTTCCAATGTGTAGTTTGCAACGGATTTCACGTGGCATGTACCGTTCACGAGATGAATGGGGCCCAAAAGGGGCAAATTTCAAAAATTTTAATTTTTTTATTATTAGTCCGATTTTGACGCAGTTTTTTGCATTTGATTCCTTATGAANAAAAAAGGGGCCAAAAAGGGTTAAATTTGATGTTTTCGTATATTTGACTGTAGAATCTTTATTATTTATCGGATTTTGATGGGGTTTCTTTCAGTGTCCTCCTGAGGAAATTTCCAATCAGTCGTTTGCAACGGATTTCACGTGTACCGAGATAAATGGGGCCCAAAAGGGGCAAATTTCAAAAATTTTAATTTTTTTATTATTAGTCCGATTTTGACGCAGTTTTTTTGCATTTGATTCCTTATGAAAAATTAACATAGCGCTGCACCATTAGATTTTTGATAACTTGTTTCTTTTCCAAGCTATGAGGGGCCCAACGGGGCAAAATTGCAAACATGCAGAATACCTAAAATTTCTATTTTTCATCCGATTTCAATGGGATTTTTTTCTTTAGATTCCTCACATTGTA
>MJUU01066063.1:77168-110341 GCA_002080025.1 Modiolus philippinarum
ATTTTTTCTGCTTAAGTCCATTTCTCAATAACTAGAAATGGTAGGCTGATAATATTCCGTTTGTAGGTTGGTCTTGGGTAGTACATGTCAGTCTGGCAGGTGATATTTGTCCTTGACCTCAATTTCACGGTCTAGTGGCCACGTTAAGATTTTCTGCTTAAGTCCATTTCTCAATAGCTAGAAGTGGTAGGTTGATAATATTTGATATGTAGGTTGGTGTTGGGTAGTACGTATCAGTCTGGCGGGTGACTTTTGTCTCTGACCTCAATTTCACGGTCTGGTGGCAACGTTAAATTTTTCTGCTTAAGTCCATTTCTTAATAACTAGAAGCGGTAGGTTGATAATATTTGGTATGTAGGTTGGTCTTGGGTAGTACATGTCAGTCTGGAAGGTAACTTTTGTCCTTGACCTCAATTTCACAGTCTAGTGAGCATGTTCACTTTTCTGATTTCACATCAATTTAGAGACCATCAGGGACGGGCGAGACATCTTTTAGGATCTTCACTTGTTTTTAGTATGATAATATTTTCCTTGGTTGTTCTGTAAAACTTTTCAAACAGTTTGTCGGCAAATTGATTTAATATTTAGCAATTGTCCTATTTAGACAGAACTAAACATAAGGACTTGTAATATCACCCCAATCATATACAGTGCTATATCCTCATAGTCTAATTTTTAAATCCCTTCTGTAGTTTTTACAATCGAAAGTCATATTTATACCCCCCCCCGCTTGAAAAGAGGAGGTATATAGTGATCGGGTGTCCGTCCTTCCGTCCGTCCGTAACATCTGAGGGTACCCATCTCTTATCCGCTACTCCTCCTGAAGCACTGAAAAGATTTTCATGAAATTTTAACACAGTCTTTGTTACATATCTCCTATTTCAGAATTTGATTCAATTGATTTCGGGGTCTCCCATAACAAAACATGGACTCGGCCATTACATTTCAAGGCGGTACTCATCCCTTATCCGCTTTGCCTCCTTAAACACTGAATAGATTTTCATGAAACTTTATCACTGTCTTTGTGACATACTGTAGATGTGCACCTTTTTCTGAATTTGATTTGATTGATTTTTTGGGTTTCTCATAGCAAAACATTGACTAGGACCCGGTACCCATCTCTTATCCGCTACTTCTCCTGAACCAATGAATAGATTTTTATGAAACTTTAACCCAGTCTTTATGACAATGTAGATGTGCACATCCTATTTCAGAATTTGATTTGATTGATTTTGGAGGTTTCCAATAGCAAAACATGGACTCGGCCATCACATTACAAAGGGGTATCCATCTCTTATCCGCTACTTTATGACATAATGTAGATGTGCACCTCCTATTTCAAAATTTTATTTGATTGATTTTTGGGGTTTTCCCAAAGCAAAACATGGACTCGGCTATTACATTACAAGAGGGTACTCATCTCTTATCCGCTATTCTTCCTAAACCACTGAATAGATTTTCATGAAAATTTAACACTGTCTTTGTGACAAAATATAGATGTGTACCTCCTATTTCCAAATTTGATTTGATTGATTTTTGGGGTTTCCCATCACAAAACATTTACTAGGTCATTACATTACAAGGGGTACCCATCTCTTATCCGCTACTCATCCTGAACCACTGAATAGACTTTCATGAAACTTTAACAAGGTCTTTGTGAAAAAATGTAGATGTGCACCTCCTATTTAAGAATTTGTTTGGATTGATTTTTAGTCTCTGGAATCAAGTGGGGGAGCAGGGGGTATATATTAGTGAGCTTTGCTCACAGTTTTTCTAGTTTTGGCATATTTCAACAAAAGAAAGTTTTGCTAAACGCAATCCATGCGTTGTTAAGTATTGTTACAAGTAAATTTGCTTCGCCTATTAAAGAAACATGGATCGCTGATAACCTTTGCTTTCAATAGTTTACACTAAATTGGGCAATAACATGGACTCCACAGCTCACTGAGATCCCAGACCTCATGTATGTAGAGGCCATACCATAGTGAGTGGAGCCAAGTGACCAGTAATTGGAGCCCAGGGCCCTAGGGTTGGAACCAGAAGCCCTGGTGTTTGAGCCTGGAGTCCCACATTAAAAGTAGTTGAAACTCGGAGCCAAGAGCAAGTGCAAGTTATTCCCCAAACTTAAAGTCACTTAAGGATGTATTCTCCTGAGGGGGTCAAAATTTTCCTGCATCAAGTTTTTCCCGAAACCTACATTTTTTCAATGCTAGGACCCTGAAAATATCATTTATGAAGAGAAAACCATATGTCCGTGTGCATTTTTCTGTGCTATAGTTATTTGAAAATCCCTATTTTTGACGATTTTGAGCAAATTTTATAAATTTTGGCCTATTTTTGGGCCATTTGCGGCTAAAATATCGATTTCTAGCATCAAGTTTTCTCTCAAAGTTTCCAGATTGTTAGATCTCATGAGTCTGACGAAATATCAATGATAAAAAACATAGGTCCGTGTTGATATAAGAAAGTTTTGTGAGAAAATATTTCTTTTTTTGGTCAAATTCAAGACTTCGTAAAATCTGTAAAACTCTAGATTTTTCAAAAATTCCCATCAACTACAATGTTATAACTCACCCTTTTTTTGTTTAAATAGTTGGACAATTATATCTTAAAGAACTTAGAAAAGAAATCATATAAATAAGATGGATACTTTTCTTGAAAATTAATTTTTATTACCCCTACCTCAAAATCGGCTAAATTCTGACCGAGATCAATGGTCAAACTTGGTTAAAAAGTAGATTTTTCCATTTCTCAAAACTAATGGTTGTAGATACATAATTTTTTGACACAATCTGGAAGGGTCGTTATATAATATATATCAATAAAACAATGTCACTCATAAGGCAAGTTTTAAGATTTATTCATAAACGAGATTTGAACGAGACTGAAACCTCAGAAGAATACATCCTTAAAAGCCCATTTGAATTTTTGTTGCAATAAGATGAATACACATTAACTTACATTATATATATGCAGACTTCACATTAATACTCGTATTGACATTGCATTTATCCATGCTACAGGCAATTCTGATTTTTTACATGTATTGTTTTTATTTCAGGCCAATTATTGCAGACCATATTTTGCCACTTCACAGGTCTATATAAAAGAGGTTCATCAGAATTGATCATGCCGATGACAGCTTCAGAGTGGACAAAATGGATGACAAACTTTGCGAATGAGTTATCACTCGGTTCTTCATTTATTGAGATGAGCTATTACAACCCCAAGAATTATTTTGACCAGACCGAAAAGTTTTTCCATGTGTATATCTCTCCCGTTATGATAACATTTTTTGCCATATGCCTAATTCTCTTATTACGGGCCATATGGTGTGATGACTTTTGTAAAAAATTTGGATTTCTGGTAACGTATAGTTGCGCAGACATTTTAGTCATTGTTATTCAAAATGTTATTCTAATTTACATCTTCAAACAGAAAAACAATTATGTTCAATATGAAATGTGTTATGTCTTCGACATTGTCATGAAAGTATTGCCCCGTATGTCACTGATACTGTCACAATGGCTTAAAGTCGCTCAAGCCTTCCAGAGATTCCTATTATGTTGGAAACCAATGAATTATGCAAATATTTTTAATCAAAGAACCGTAACTGTTTTTGTAATTATTTTGATAGTGATCTGTTGCTCTGTAGCTGGCTTTTATTCCTATTCTATTGAATTTGAGAAAGTTGTTATCATTGATCAAAACATGGCAACGGTGGACATTTGTAGGGATCCGTTCTACTTTGCAGAAGATTTGGACCAAAACACTAACTATACAGACATGCTAGATATAGCGCACATCATCATCGGATATGGGCTACCGTCAGTCTTTTTTGTCCTTTTTAGCGCCTTATGTATTTTCAAAATCAGATCCCAAAGTAAGTTCCGGAAACAATTTAAAATTGCAAAGAATGAAACTCAAATTTCTGCAGATAGGCTGGTTAAAGTAATCATTGCCTCAACTATCATTTACGCTATAATATCCGTGATAGGGATAGTGGGTTTTACATTATCTATCACAAAATCATTATTATTAATTTCCGATGTTCTTCAATACGTTAGCATCATTACACACATTATGACTATTATCAACATACCAGCAAATTTCATGTTATTCTGCTGGCTTTACAAACCGTTTAGAAACAGAACACGATCTGTATGGTTAAAACTGAGAAGGGGAATTTCTTGTATATGTAAATCTCAACAGATTCACAACTAACCAAACTGAAGTTTCGTTGAACGACATTTAGATGCTATGATTAGATTCCTTGTCGTTTTGGCAATTGAATTGAATTAAAGCAAGTTGTACTGTCTTCATTTGAAGATGTATCAGTCAGTTGAAAGAGTCAATAACAGACCAAGATGTAGAATACAACACTGCTGAATTGTGATCTCACAGAAAACTCACAGATACCAAGGATTCAAATGAAAAAAAAATTGTAAAAAAAAATATTGGAACTATGGACTCGAATGCATATAGTTATGTCTTGTGGCCAAGATTTTGAAGTATAACGCAATTAACAATGAAGGGACAAATAAATGATAAAACTAAGCAATGGAACGACGCTTTTATTGTTGTTCTTCATCTTGAAGTCGCCATGAGGCCTTCAACAATGAGCTTTACTCATACCACATAACAAGTTACAGACGGCTCCTAGCACCGGTTTGAGCGGAATTCATTGCTAATTGTTGAGCAACGCTACATCCATGCGTTTTTACCCTTTGATCCATGGATGCGGGATTGTCAACGAACATTAACTTAACTGACAAAGTGGTCTTACAATCGCTGTCACCCATATCCCGACAAAAATACTAAAAGAAGACGATCCAAAGATTAAAACAACCACAGAGCATTCATTGAGCCAATAGTAAGAAAACAAACTTGGCATAACAAAATCATGAGACGTGGGCACAATAAACAGGTGGTCATAGTAACAATTTTAAATTACAAAAAATAAAATAATCAAAAAAAAGCCAAAATGTTAAAGTATGACAGCGAATTTATATGATGAATTATCTCAAGAACAAGTACACCATAACTGAAATGTATATAGAGAATACATCTTTTTCACGGGGACTCCACACTGCAGGAGAGACAAATGAAGAGCTATGGAGTAAATGCAAATGAGACAAAGTATCTTCCAATACATGGTAATACTAAGCAATGGAATACCGCTTCTATTGTTGTTCTTCATCTTGAAGTCACTTCTCTTCATGTTGTACATGTACATTTTTTAAGGTTTAACACAACTTATTTGGAATACAGCTGGGCAAAAGTCGACTTTTGGCTCTTGCTTCGGTATTCATTTGGAAATTTATTCTTATTTCAGACAACTTAGTTCCAAGGAAATATTAATTAAGTCCCAGGTTAATTATGTTGTCTGGTCTTTATCGATTAAATCAAATGATATTTTCAAAAGCATTCTTATGAGTCAAAACTTATACAATATTTTTTTTTGAAATTTACACAATCGTTGAAATATTAAGTTTATATGAAAAAGAAAGGAAATGGTGTAAATGTCAAGGAGACAACATCCCATATCAAGGTTAAAACGACCTAAAACAAAGCATCTTCGGGTCACCGTACGGTCTTCAACATGTTTATTCAGCTTTGTTTAATCTCTATCTGTTTTTGTTAAGACCTTTGTGTTGCTTACAATTATGATGCACGGTTTTTACCACTTACAGTGAAAGCAAAAAAAAACAACTTATCTACTGTGAGCACAGCTCAAATAAATACTCCTTCTAAAAAAGGGGGAAGATAGAATCAAAATTTTGAATAGATGGTGCACAACGGCAATGTGTACTGAACATTCTGTGATAGTTTCATCGGATTTTACCAAGTGGTCTTGGAGGAGTGTGTACCCCTATGACGAACAGAATAACGAACGAACGAACAAAAGGACACCATGATCACTATAGAACGCCCGCTAAAGCGGGGTATAACAAAGAAAATTCTTGTTCTTTATTGTTGTCCGTATGAACTTTAGGTTACTCTCTAAGTCTCTTTTTACATGTTTTGTTTAGTAGTGTTTGATTTTTATACCCATTAAAACGCCATAAGTTGTTGAAATGGCTATCTACAGAACAGAAATTTCCTGCCATATCTGTATGTATTTGTTTTGAAGATCTATAAAAATAACAATGTATAGTGCACAGCTACAAAAGTCTATCTCCAAATGCAATTGGAAAATGCATTAAGGATATATGCGAACTGGTAAGAGAAGAAATCTTCTCTCCATTATTTTGAAAAAAAATAATAAATTAAAGAAGCTTTCATACGGTATGTGGAAAATGTGAAACATAATGCATCTAAGGGAATTAGATTTTCTGGTAAAGAAAATCAGGACTGTCGACTAAAACATCGAACATAGATAAAAATCGACCATGCATTGGAAAGCACATAATTAGATTGATTGATTGATTGATTGATATGGGGTTTAACGTCACTTTCAGCAGTATTTCAGCTATGTCATGACGGTCAGTTTTAGTGGTGGAGGAAGCCGGAGTGCTCCGAGAGAACCACCGACCTTGGGCTGGTAACTGACATACCTTATCACTTACGACTGTAAGTCGAGTGCACCCTTTTTTGTAATGTACAAAGTGGTGCGCGAACTCACACCGCAGTGGTGATAGACTACAATGGTTGTATAGGTAGTATAACTACCTTAACCACTCGGCCACCCAGGCTCCCACATAATTAGAAGGTGAATACTTCGATATTCTGATAAATCTTGTAAATACAATGGTTATGAACAATAATACAAAGCAACCCTCAGTCACAATAAATGTAAAATAATGAGGTTTAAAGTAGACATATAATGATCGGGTATTTTGAAGACGTATATCTGATTTAATTTGAGTCTTATCAAACTTATTAATCTGAGTCTTTTCAAACTTATTAATTTTTTTTTCACAGAATTTTATACTTTATTAAATTTTAACCACGTTTTATCTGACAATCTAGATAAAAACTGTAAATTACATGTATGCATTTCTTATGATATTTCCTGTAGACTCTAGTTCTACCTTTGGTCATTAATAGTTCGTGGTAGAGTTAATAGAGCCATATTTTGATATGTTGGTTCCAATGAATTTTCAGATTACCTGGTTCGCGGTGGAGTAGGAGGAATTGGATTTGGACGTTTATGGAATTGGATTTCGTGGTATTAGTGTGTTCATTTGTCCTATAATTGTAGTTCACCATTTATAAACACTTTGTCGCTTACCAATACTACTTTCTTTTGTTCTGCTTTAGCATTACAAAAACAGGATAACAGCAAACACCTACAATGGCCAGGAACTACAATCACATGCCACAATTTACAAGCAAACTGTACCAGAAAACAATAATGAAAACAAGGGACAAACATAAATAACGATAGGAAGTCGGGATAGCCGGACTTGGTACCGGCACTAGCAAAAGCCAGTGGTAGGGTTAAACCGGTTTATGGGTACCCAAACCTCCCCTTTCTCTATCCCGTTTCCCTATAGTATCATAAACATGCGAATAAAACCCAATTCAGGTAGACTACTAACTCAATGACCACTATCTTGGATGCTTGCTAAAGAATCAGCGGGTATAGCATTTTTTTCGCTTTTGGTTTACATGTTTTGGATACTGTTCTCGTACTCTGAAGTGTACCCTTTCACATATATGCTGTAAGGATTTGTCGTTTTTTGCGTGAATGGGCTATTCGCAATACTACAGGAAGTCATAAAAACATGGAATTGCTCTGTGATTAAAGGGACTGCCTCAAACTTTGCATTTTTCATAAGCACGGTCTCAAACTGGTCATTTTATTCTAATTAGGATGAATTACCATAGTTTATAGTCGTATTGGTAATAAATTCTGAAAAATTTTAATTGTTCAACTGGAGTAAAAAATGTGCGTCATCCCATCAGTAATTAATTATCCATTTCGTCGTGTTATTTATAGCCAAATAAACACATTTAAATTTTATTTGAAAACTATTTTGACATAAAGTAGAAAAAATTGGCATCGTGAAAACTCGTGGCAAGAAATTGCTTATATCGTAAAAGATATATGCAACTAGCATGTTTAACTATCTAAATGCATTGTTTGTATTATCATAGATGTATAATACATATATGGTATTATAATTGAATAAGAGAGTGAAGAAATAAAATTGCTAATATTTCAGAATATTCTTGGACTAAAATTATAAATTTACTAAGTTAATATTCCCACAATATTTTATACTGTACGTGTAAATGAGAAATCACTGGTGAGTAAAAAGATAGTTTGGACCTTATCGTGCCTTATCAAAATGCACCGTTCTACTTTTTTCATAAATGGGGTGTGTACCTTTTTGAAGGCGTGTAAAATGTTGCAAAATCTATAAAAAAATGGAATATTTTTGCTCAAATATATCGATGAAAGTATAATTTAAATATTAAAAACACAATATAATTTGATACTTTAATGAATATGTATTAGAAAAAAGACATTTTACTCGAATAGTAGGGGCCAACTCCATCTTGCAAGAGAGGCGAACTTTGCATACATAGACAAAGTGTATGGAGTAAATGTGCAGAGAAAAATATCACAATGTATACAAGAAAAAACAATTTAACAGTTAATAAATTTTCAAATGAATACCGAGGCAATGGACTTAGAATCATAAATCCAAAAGGCATGGCAACACAAGGATAATCAGCGCTCAAACGGTTCATTGTTCAACGATTGAAAGCACTCTGAAAACAATAATTATTGTTGGTGTGGAGACTACTCCAGGGACAATCTGTATATATATATATATATATAAGACTGAGGCAGATATATGCAAGACACAAAACTGACAATTGAACCCCCAACAAAAAAGAGGTATCATGAGGTGTTCCGGAAAGGTAAACACGAACATGATGCATGCCATATTATATAATAAACATAGTGAATGCTGAACTCATATTTGCCAAATCAAACAATAAAATTTGATTTGAGAAATGAACTCGGATATAAAACTATACATGAAAATTAGATCCTGACTGACCTGGACGTAAGTTTTATTCGCACACGGTGAAAAATCATATCTAACACGATTTCCTTTATCTATTTCATTCTTCTTTAGTAACACCCATATTCTCTTGTGTCGGATATTATTTGATTTCTTCAAGTACGTAAAATAATAATTCTGCATCTTGGAATACATTGAAATTTAGAAATATTTCTACATTAACTTATACATTCTGTAGGGTTCATGAATTGCTTTTCTTTTTTAAAGAAAGCAACTTGTTTGAAAACTTTTCTACAATTGATACGGGACTTTTGAGATAGGAACTCTCATGTAATTGAAGGCGGAAACGTTCGCCTCAAATACCGAGGTGTATTATGTACAATAGATCTCTGATCTAGTAACCAGGACTAGCACCACGGACAAATACCAGTAAGACGGAGTGGCTGGATTCTTGGAATTATTGAAATAAATATATACCTCATAAAACATGAAATATTTATGATTGAAGTGTTTACTTAATATTGTCCCTACATGACAATTCTTTTACTAAATTTTAATTGACGAAAAACAATTAACCTGAAGCGCTACAACAGATTCAATATCAACCACCCTTAGCTCACCTGTATTCATAATTAGCGATTTGGTGTATTGATTTTTTCTTATAGTATCAGAACTAAAGTCCGGTTAGAACACGACTCAGAAGTCCCGTAGTGGTCGATGACTTCTCCACCTTTTTCCAAATAGATGAACTGACGCAAAGTCTGTTTTTTGTAATAAAAAACTTTTCTTTTATTTTCTTTATAACGACTCCCGTGTCTTCATTTGCATGAAATATACCACTGGAAACAAGGACGTATATTTACGTCCTTGCAGGAAATAACTAAAGGTTGTTTTTCATAAATTCCATTTCAGTTTGACGATGTATTCATAAGGCTTAGCATAATCCAGCTTGTCTTTAACTTCTTTTTGAACATATGTTGTGGGATGACAATCTTCTATCATTCTTTCGCGAGATGCTTCCCGTGTAACGAACTATCATCTCGCGCATTATTTCATAATCTACATTTTTATACTGAAAAAATAACAAAATTGAAATTATTTCAATGAAGGAAAGGAAAAAAAAATACAAATTCGAAGAAAAAGTGTGGATAATAAAAAAAAGTGCATCAGTTTATATTTCAACAAGGTTAATGTATACGTGTCTTAGAAAGTACGTTATTGACTGTAAATTGCTAGATGATTCGTTCACATGGCCAATATAATTGCATTTTTTATAGAAACTGCTTAAATTTGAAACTGGTAATCATAATACCTTCAAGTAAACTTCCTTCATAGCCCATGTCACATCTAAGATCACTTAAAAGTCTGGTGATTCTGAAACGATCTGTAATGGAAAGGCATAAGTTGCAGAAATGGTGTTTTTTAAAGAAATTTTGGTATTATGTTATTTACGAAACCAATAGTTTGACTTGGCACATTTTATCTTTTAATTAATATAGTTTGAAAATATAGAATAGATCCTTAGCAAAACAGAAACATACGTTTAGCAATGAATTCCGCTCAAACCAGTGCTATAGGGGTCGTCTTGGGCTAACTATGGGATATAAGAAAGCTTCCTTGCTGATGAAGGCCTCATGATGGCTTCTGAGATGAAGAACGACAATAAAAACGAAATTGACCATGTATAATACCGTGTCTTAGAGACTCTGAGTCTCTGAGACTATATCTCATGTGCAATTACTCCATATTATTTCATTGTTTATACATAATTATTTGGAATATTTGCGTATGAATAGAAGTGAATTGCATAAAAAGAAGTTTTCCAGTAAAAACATATAGACATTTTGATATCGGTTTTCAAACAAAACAAAAAAAAATCAAAATATTATAGAAAAAAGATTAAAAATATAATAAGTTAAAAATACGTACATGTATCTGCATTACCTTTTATCCCTTTTGATTTAAATATGGCTGGATATACAATAAAACACGATTGAGGTGGACTGGAGAGACATTGTGCCTAAATAGATGATCTCTAAGAAATGTACGTGTGGTCTTAAAGAAAAACCAAGATACATTTTTTCAAGCATATTGGCATACTTTCTTTCTAAAATTTGGAAGCTGGTCAAAACGCCCCCTTCTCAAATAGTCAAAGTTTCCTTGCCAAAATGTTCTCCTACCAAAACGCCCCACCTCAAAACATCCCCTTGTCCAAATAGGCCCAGATTCCTCGTCATAAAATGCAAAAATAATGGGTATATGAAATGTCTTTTTTAGATTTTAACATTATATCTTTAGATCCAAATTACACATTCAAAAACAACACACTTCGATAACAATAGGTAGCTTTTGTCGGCGTTTTGTCTTCAAAATATAATGTGGTGTCTTTGGGTGGCAATAATTAATTCAAATACAAATTTATATTGTAGTTCGAGATCAACAAACAGAAATGATTGAAAAACAATAATTATACATTATGTCACAAGCAAATAATTCATTAGAAAAATATCAAAGAAAGTCTCCTTATTTTAATGTCAACATGTACGGTAGTTTGCTGTTTTGATAATTGATGGAAGATTTGTTTTGCAAGCTGTGATGAAATAAATTAATAAGTGGCTTGATTTCTGAAAAATTGCTTTCACCAAGTATTTGTTCATTTCCTGGAAACATGACGACCCATTAATTTCACTGTTACAATGTCTTAATAATTAGGGAGTAAATGTACGTGAAACAAAGTCACGATTCTGATTTAAGAACTTGAACGTTTTTTATAAGGTACCTTGAATGATAGGGGGTTTTGACATGATAACTCATGAAAACAGGGAACTGCAGAAATTTCATGATGGGGATGTTGCCAATAGATGAGGATATTTTTGGAGAAGGAATTTTGACAAGGGATATTGCATCATTTTGGAAAGGGTGTTTTATCTCCCTCTTGCATAGCTCTGTCCTTAGCTGATTTTGGTTTTCCTATTTAGATCTTATTGGTTATTTGTTCTCTATCAGTTTTACACCTATTCGATTTATATGGACTTCCAAATATTTTGATTTTATCTGCACTGAAGAGACATAAGTTGTCGAAATGCGCATTTGCAGAACCCAAATTAACAGTAACCTCGGTATTTTGTTATTTGTTACCACTGGGCCGATGCCACTGCTGGTGGACTGTTAGTCCCCGAGGGTATTCACCAACCCAGTAGCCAGTACTCCGGTGCTGGCCCGAAAACCGATTTTGTTTGGAAACCTTCAATATCTAAATTTTAGTAAATTTTGTTTAAAACTAAGGAGTATCTCCCTCTTGCATAGCTCTGTCCTTAGCTGATTTTGGTTTTCCTATTTAGATCTTATTGGTTATTTGTTCTCTATCAGTTTTACACCTATTCGATTTATATGGACTTCCAAATATTTTGATTTTATCTGCACTGAAGAGACATAAGTTGTCGAAATGCGCATTTGCAGAACCCAAATTAACAGTAACCTCGGTATTTTGTTATTAAGTTACCTGTTACATATTCTGTACTCTGCCACCTTTTTCAGATAAACCACTTCACAGCTCGAAGTGTAGAAATATACTATAAGGGCGGTTGAAATTTTCCTTATCACACACACACTTTAAAATTTCCATATCATCATTATTTATATACAGCGTTTCTTTCGGAGTTAAGTAAAATCCATCACCACATTTAAAATCTAAAACGCATTCCACATGCCTTTGTACATACTTTATACAGATACGCCACCACACCACACTCATTAAAGTAATTTCAAACAAAATGATATCAGGTAATGTTCATCTTGCTACAAATTCATCTGGTAATAAATATCTTGATATATTATTAGCGTACAAGCTAAATCAGGCTAGATCGCTTCTGATGTAACGCAAAAATATAACTACTAGCTATTCGCTCAATATCTGTGTGGATATCTTTAAGGAAGTGAAAGTTAGTACAGTCCATTACCATTTGGAGAAGATTGTTCCTTATACTAAATAGTTCTTCAACAATATCTTCACAGATTGTTTCTAATAATAAATTACGTAATTTCTGGAAAAAAACTCCGTCTAATTTCTTCTAGAGTTTGACAGTCAAGTATGAAATGTTTTATATCTTCAGGTTCCTTAAAGCACAATTGACAGATAGGACTTATTTTATGATGACTGAATTTTGCTCTATCTATGTGAAGAGTATATGTACCACAAATTATCTTCGACTTAATACAAGCACGTTTAATTGCAAACAGCTCAGTTCCACAACTTTTCCATACATTATGGACAGTCCCAAATTTAAAATCTTGATAATTAAGGTATTTTAATGAACTTTTCGATCCTGTTTCAGTAACTAAGCGATCCTTCCAGTAACTTTCAATAACTCTATTCACTAATTTCCTCCATATCAATTTCCCATGAGTAACATCAAATAAATCCAAAGGTCTTGGTAACTGATAAAGTTCCATTAGTTTCATAACATGAATAAACCAACTGTCTGAATTTACTGATTTTAGTGATAATTGTCTCATAGCGATTTTATATTCCAACGAGTCTTTATTATCAACTATATTCCGAAATGTACAGAGCATACGTTTGTGGATCTCTGACTCTATTGGTAATTGACCAGCTAGTATAAGGTCACATAGTAACCAGACAATTTTGACATGTCACTTTTTGTTAATCTTATTACATCAATTCCATACAGAAGTCTAGGTATAACGAAACATTTGATCATATGAACGGAGATCATAGGATTAATCCCATTTAAACCATACAGTCCAGCACCCATTAAAGTATACACTGTTTTACGGGCAGTTTGTATTCTATCCGAAACCACTTCTTTAACTCCAAACTTAGATGAAATATCTCTTTTTATTCCCAAATGTGCTGCACTATTAGGTGCACTTAACGCTTTATTGTTCATTGTCCACTTGAAATCGGATTTGTCCCTTATCTTTAAAACACAAGACTTTTGTTCACTAATAATATAACGGTACATGTTTGCATGATATATCTGTATATCTATCATTGCTTGTAAATCATAAGGATTATTAGCAATCAGTCACATCATCAGCAACTGTTGATACTCCACAGTAGACAGATACTATATATGCCCCAATTTTACATTCTTCATAAATTTTAAGAAGAGAGTTAATAAACACCATATACGCTGTTGGTGACCAAACACCTCCCTGTCTAACTCCTTGAAGCTCTTTAAAACATTGCGAGATATCTCCTTCCCATTTCACCCTTGTATTGAGATCTTTGTACCATTCTTTAAATAAAGGCCAATTATCCCCTTCCATACCAGTTTTATTAATTTCTCTAAATAAGCCCTCATGCCAAACTATGTCGAATGCTTTCTTTGCATCAGTTAAAGCTATTAAGATGGGACTATGCTTTTCCTTAGCTTCAATTTACAATTCAGTAAGAATTAATCCATCAATTGTTGGTGATTCACCCTCTGTAAAGCCTTTTTGTAAGTAACTCTGATATTCTCGTATTTTAGATTGATTTTGCAAAAGGTGGACCTTTTCTAAAACTTTTCCAATAGCACTGGTAAATGTAATTCGTCTATAAGAGTTTGGATCATCTTTTGGTTTTCCACCATTTTTATAAATAGGACATCCCATACCGCTTTTCAAAGACTTTGGTATACTCAACGATTTAAAAATAAAATTTACTAGCTTCGTCAGTACATAAATTACAGAGTCTCCATGTTCAATTGTTATTTTAGATTCATCAGGAGCTTTTCCATTTTTAAAAGATAAAATACAGTTTTTAATATCAAGTTCAGTAACTTCAGTAATAGAATTTTTCCTTCCCATGAAAGTCTTGGTAAGAGCATCCACATCATCGTTAACGGTTGTCAAAAATTTATCATCAAAAGTTTCTATAGAAGATGGTGTCGCTAGATCTTAAAATAATTAGCCCAGGCATCAAGAATAGTTTGCGACGTGTTACAAATTTTGTTACCAACTTTCAATATTGAAGTGACACCTGTCCTTATATTACGTTGTGCAATGTGAAAAACGTTTTGTCATTACTTTCCTTAAGTTTCATTATTTCAGTATAGGATTTATCTCTTTTAGCAGCGGCCAATTGTCTCTGAGCAGATCTCAATTTTTTCTTTTGTTCTCTCATTCTCTTATAATTAATACTATCCCTATTTTCTTTATTATCTTCATTTTTCCACTTCCAGTAATAATACTTTCCTTCTTTCATAATAGTTGTCATTTCAGGTGTCCAATCCCTCTTTATTTTCCTGTTTTTATTTTTACGTCTAGGGCAAAGATCCTCAGCTGTTTTCACCATTATATCTGAAAAGTTGCTAACTAATTCTTCAACATTAAGTTCATTATTCAAATTTGAGTCTATAGAAATAATTAATTCTTCCAAATTTTCTCCTAAATTTTCTTCATACTTTAGTTTATCAATCTTATCCCAATTAATACGAAAAAGTTTAGTTTGAAATGAAGTATTTTCAATCTTCTCCAAGCAGCAATTAACCACTATCATAATCGGATCATGAGTAGACATATTTTGAAATTCACGCTCAAATGTCAAATACTTTTTAACTAAAGAGGTACTTTGCAGGAAGTAGTCAATTTGTGATTCGTCTCTATTATTAAAATGATAAAAAGTACTTTTTCTTCTACATATATCAGGTAAATTTAGACCGTTTTCTTGCAAAAATTCCAAGAGAGCAATATCATGAGGGATCTTCCTGTCAGTCCTATCTAGTGAGCCACTTCCACCACGTGTGGGCATATAAACACAGATAAGTATCATTGGCTGCAACGAATTTATTTGGACAGTAATTATTCTACTTCCACCATCAGGAAGAATTTCAATCATAGATTTTAATTTAATGTTAAAACAAATAGCTACACCAGCATGCCCTCTCTTTCGTTCTATAGGATCATGTACTATATCTTCATCAAAACATTTAGTGGTACAAATAAATTCACTCATAAATTCCTCTAGTAAATATTTTTCCCTTTCATATAACCAGTGTTCTTGTAAGAAGATAATGTCAGCTCTTTTCGATAATTTATCTAAATAAAGCTTATTTGAAGTAAAACTTTCAATATTAAAAGATAAAATATCTAATTCGTTTACATATACTGCACTTGTTATGGTACTCATTGTCGCATGCTCCTTATCCACAAACTTTCCTTGCTCTACTTCTAATTTTGTGATATTTGCGACATTCGTAGATTTTCCCCTTCCCTTGGTACTGTCTCTGAAATCTTGGTGGTAGGTTTCGCTGGAATTTGATACACCTCCCCTTTCGTATGTTGTCTTTTTCTCTCTCGATCCATTCGTTGTTCGTTCATGTTCACTCCCCTGTAATTGGGTAAATCTAAAAAAAGAGTGATCTACATTTGACTGTTTCTGATCAGAGTTTATAACTTGACAATCCACATTAGTTATATTTGTACTGACTACACTAAAGTCACTGCGTGTATCTATTTCATCGCCACGAAATTTAAAATCAGTGTGTAAATAATGACTCTCATGCGAATTTAAACAACTGTTATTACTGTTTTTATATCCAAAATTTGAATTATTATATTGATTATATCTTTTATTAACTCGTTTGTGCTTTCTAAGGCCAGTATTCCTATTCTCGATTCGAAGGTCTATCATTTTATCACTTAAATTACTAATTTTGTTATCTTGTTTCAATATTTCCATTTCGAGATGTCTTACACGTTGTTCTAATATCATATTTTTCACAAGTTCGCTATTGTCTGGATAGGGTTGGTGTGAGACTGAAATTTCTCATGTCGTTCTGTTGACAACTGGAATCACTCATATATTGCTTTTGCTTTTGTATTTGTTTTTTTTTCATTTCAAATATTTTATTGCTTGAAGTATATTTTGGATATTTAATGGAGGAATTAAAATGGTTTGTAGCCCATCAAGGATTTAATAATTGAACTATTTTTTTTAAATATAATTTTAATGATTATTTTATTTTTTATATAAATCAGGCAGAATGAATCCAAAATGGGATGAAAGATAAATAAAAATAGAGAATAAACAACTAGGGAAANAAAAGATAAACAAACAAAACAAAAAGAAATGACATTTGAAACTTGCTGTTAGGGATGATGACATCAAACACTTTGATAAATAATAATGTAACTAAATTATTCATATGTGCATGCAGCATCACTGTGTTAATTAAACCTTTTAGTAGTATCAATATAAGACAAGACTGCCATGGTAATTTCTGTATTTTCATCAGATGATATATCACTGTTATTGTTTCCAAGAAGAGTATTTAAATCCAATATATTCCCAAATTTTCTGAGTTGCAAAGAGAGTTGAACACGCTGTTGAATATATTTAGGACAGACTTAGAAGTAATGAAAATTATCCTCAATACCCATACCACAGTCACAAAGAGAGCTCTCAGACAAGTGAGAAAGAAATAAATGATGTTTTAGATTGCTAACCTCATTTCGAAGCTGGCAGTAAATAATATTTAGTCTTCGAGGTCCACTGGCAAAATGCTTCGGCGCTTTATTCAGATCTTGGTTGCGTTTATTTTTAAATAAAGAAATTGATGTGAGATTTTGAGTATCTACATCTAACTGATTCCATGCATCTAATGCACTTGGAAAAAAACTTTTTTATACGATTCTGTGCGTGCGTTTGGTATTTTAAAATAACGAGGGTTTCTAAGTGGAAAATCATCATTATTATTAACATGATTGAAAAAATGATCAGAAAAATAAGAAGGAAGGTCACCATGTAGGGCCTTATAAACAAGAATCAACTTTTGATTTTTGCGTCTTACTTCCAATGAGTCCCAGCCTAATTCTTTATACAATTTTGATCTGGAGGTTCCCCTTCTCGTTCCGGTTATAATGCGAGCAGCTTCATATTGAACTGACTCAATTAGATTTGATTCCTGCTGGGTACAGTTATCCCAAACAATATTACTATATTCTAAGATTGGTCTAATAAAACCTATATATAATTTTTCTAGGGAAGTTCTGTCAATATTATATTTCAACATTCTCAATATATTGAGACGTGAACAGGCTTTGGTGTAGATTTCATCAATGTGATCTCTCCAAAGACCTTTAGAATTGAAGGTCAGTCCTAAATGTTTATGGGTGTTAGTCTCTTCAAGTGGCGTGTTGTCCATATATAATGTTGGACAGTCAACATTTTGTTTTCTAGTAAATAGCATAGATTTAGTCTTAGTAGAATTAAATTTAACACCCCAATTTGAGGACCAGGTATGTAATTCATTCAAGTCATCATTCAAAGACTCAGCGGCTGAATTATGAATTTGTATAAAATGTTCTAACTCACGGACATCATTTTCAAGTTTAATAGCATAAGCTTTACTAGATGATAAATCCTTTTTTACAGAAGTAATTTCTGCTTGAAGCTTATAAATTTGATTATCTTTTTGTTTTACTACTTTATCCCTTTGTTCAAGTTGTGATCGAAGGAATTGAATTTCCTGTTGTAATACGTTATTACCAGTCATAGGAACAGTTCTAATATTATTTGTACTAGACTTAATAACCGGAGAGCTTGTATCAATACTCAAATCAATATTCGGAGATTTAATATTCTTACTAGAGTCAATCACAGGAGAGCTCAAGTTTAACTTTCCACAATCAGGGGCACGAGTGACACCAGTAATATGATTGTCCAAGATATCACTACGACCAGTTTTTGCTGACACTTTGGTTTCTATGACTGTATTACGGAACTTACTTGTATCTTTACTTTCTGGTTTATTCAAACTTGTACGTATCAGTTCTTCACTATTACCAGTATTACCACTCATCCTTCTGTAACTGTCTTAAAACCTGACAACTTCTACAAAAATATTCTGACGCTAAGTTAGTTTCTATTTCATTTATTTTCTCTTCAGATAGACCTTCACATTTATAATGTACCCATGCATTCAACGGCTTTTGAGCCTGCATCACAGTATTCATTACAGACTGGACATACCCAATTACTATTACTTGCTCCCTTAGTAATATCAGAGTTCTGTATGTGCACATCATCATTCTGATCTGACTCAGTTTTACTATTTTTCTTGTATTTAGTAACTTGATGTTCTTTGTCTACTTGTAAGTGTAAGACATCTTGTGCAGTATGTAGTGAACTGATTAGGTTGGTGTGTTTTGTAAGGAGTTCTGGATTACTGATTTGGAAAGGGGCGTTTTGACATAAGGTAGGGTCGTTTTGAGGGACGTTTTGGCGTGGAAATTTGTACAATTTTGAAAGGGACGCTTTGACATTACGTTGAGGCGTTTTGGTGGTTTTTCTGGCAATTGGGGCGTGTTGACTTGCATTCTTCAAAGAACCGTCCTCGGCCGAAGGCATGGAAACATATGTGTACAAGAGAAAAACACATATTTTACCAACAATATACATCATGAGAAGAATTACATATAAAAACGTCACACATATGAAGATAAAACAAACAAACATCACATAATTGACGACTTTCGAGTTTCCGGAGTTACCTCCCCTGATCAAAAATAAGCGGCTATCGAGGATTATTTTTTACATAGAATATAACGGGAGGGTTGTAGAAAAAATGCTATAACTTCGGTTTGGAGAAAGTCTGGGTCAAATCTTTTGGATGTGATGTTGATACAGCCTCGGGGTATAATCCAACATACTTTTCATGACGCTCACCTTTACAGGTAAGCTACAGGTAGATGTTAATTGCACTTGGAATTAACAGGATGTGACGGTGACTTATATTCCATGTTAAAAATAATCATCTCAGTGTTAGAAAGCCACAAAAAAAGTTAATAAATAGTCAAGGGTTAATATTATACAAACCATGATCATGATTATATGAGAATGTCCAGCAAATAAAAATAAATGAAACCAGTAAGGGAATACACAACAAAACGGTTAGCGAAAAAGGCACTGAAAAGGACAAATAGACTTTTTCTTTAAAACACAAACAGAAAAATTCCAGCTAGAAAATAACATACAAACAAAACAACAACAAAAAAATGAAAAATAAAACATTAAATTAATAAAATTTAATTTTAAAACTAAAAACAACGTTACAGATATGCCTTAAATGAATAGCGAAGGACCAATACACAAAAACGAAATATCTGAGATAGACATTCAAAATAAAAAAAAACAAATATTTAAAAAGCACTTCAAATAAATGTTCAAAAAGGGCAAAATAATCAAATGGTAATAAATATAACCCAATTTCCACAACATAATCCGATATCTCCGCGTGCATTTCTCAAACCAATACACATCATAGGTTGACACGATTTTACCATGCAGAAGCTAGCAAACTACGATAAAGTGCTAAGGGTCACATTTGAAATTGTGATGGTTCGCAATAAAATGTAACTAAAGTTTAAACAAGACAACAAAACAATACAACAAAAGAGGATTTTTATTCTTATGTTAAAAACAAATATAAAATCACGACACTCTTGAGAAATACTGCATTTTTTCCTCGATTTTGACCGGCTTTGCATTCTTGTGTATTATTTTCATGCAGAAGATACGAAATTTTCAAATCATTTGGTAAAAACTATAAACGTATATGTTTTTAAATTTTGAATGATTGTCTGTCGAATACCATGTGTGCATCGATGTTCTTTGTGTACATTTTATCATGCAGCTAACTTTTTGTGTATATTGCTTTGGGATACATTTTATTTGATTCATTCGGGTTATGTTTACTACCCCGGTTTTATTATCTTTTTCATTCTTTTCATGTTTTTTTTTCTTTTGCTTTTTTATTCATTGCATTTTGTTTTTAAGTACCAGGTCCAATCGTCCTTTTCACTCAATCTCACTAATCTTATTGTCTTTTTGTTGTGTATTCCCTTACTGGTTTATTTTTTTCTTCTTCACTTTTCAGACATTCGAGATATATGTATTAAAAGTTTGTATAATATTAACCTTGACTAGTTATCAATTATCAACTATTGTTGTGGCTCTCGTACAGATGTTGATTAAGTCACCGTCACATCCTGTTATCGCCAAATGCAATTAACATTTACCTGTAATAGCTTACCTGTAAAGGTGAGCGTCATGAAAAGTGTGTTGGATTGTACTCGGGGGTTGTATCAACATCATATCCAAGTGATTTGACCCAGATTTTCTCCAAACCGAAGTTATAGCATTTTTTCTGCAACCCTCCCGTTAAAAGTTACTCTCGATAGCCGCTTATTTTTGATCAGGGGAGGTAACTCCGGAAACTCGAAATGGGTCAATTGTGGTAATAAATCTTCGACATCACTGCGTGTAGTGCTCCAAGTCTAATGGAGAAGTTACAAAGGTACAAGACAAGTAACGTAATAAGCAGTGTTTCTTTCCCCCTAGTAATCCCTTTCTTGATGGCAGAAGTTTTTCGACAGTGTTTCAGTCGATCAGAGGAGTCCGAGTTTTTGGCAACGAGCAAAATTTTTTCAAACATAGAGATAATTAACTCCAATGCGTCATGTTCGACATCATTTTCAGAAGCATTCATTGAATACAAAGTCAAAGAAGGAGTCCCATTGGCGTGGTTTTGGTGGGAGAAAATTATCACCCTTGTTGAAAATATTACAGGAAAGGAATTTGATAATAACTGTGTGCTGGACTTTTTAGAAAATAGTAAGTAACGGTACCAGTTGTCAAGACAGGCTTCTGCACATGAATGCTTGATCGACAAGGATTGGGTTTGGGGAACCCCAGTGGACCAATTCAATTGATTGATTGATTAGTTAGAGTTTAACGTCCAATGAGCAATATTTCAGCTATATCAGGACGAGAACAAGTTAATCAATTCAAAAAATTGAAAGTATAAGAAGAAAGAAATAAAGGTGGAAGGGACAACCTGGGCAACGACCAATTCAAAGTCATCTTTTTAATTTTGTACTTGTAATTTAATATAACAGTTGTCTCATTTATATTGTTAATTGTTTAAACATGCCCTTTTACCTGAATAAACATTATTATTTAATTAACTTCAGCCTTGCTCAGGGTCCTTTTAATTTAAATCATGAAATACATGTAGCATTTAAACCAATTAAGAAGTCTTCCAGAGCAATGAATATCTCATGAATTACAAAGTCAAAGGTGATGTTAAACCAGGTGAATCACTAATCAGATTAAAATACAGGTAATTAAGCATAGTTTTCAAATCACCAATCAGGTACAATTTAAGGCCCAAAAAAATTCTGTTTCCGGTAACCCCAACTACCCTAATTTTTTTTATCCTCCCTTAAAAAAAAATGAAAAAGTGACACCAACTGACCGACAATCACCGATTCCAAATTTGTCACGATATGACAATTTTTCTAGTATTTAATATGTTAAACAGATAATTCTTTCAAAAAGCTAAAAACTGTCCTTCAAATGTACTTTGGAGGCTTAAAATTCATGAAAATCACGAGGATTATTTCAAAGAGATGTTCTAACAATCTGACAGGTGCTGTTTTGGGTTTCTAAAACTAAAAGTAATTACAGATCAGATTCGGAAAAATCACGTAAATTTTCCGGATTACGATTGCAATTACCATTACCAAATAAAAATAGATGTAAAAAAAGTTTCTGACCTGCCGACCCTATTTTTTTTAGTATGTTACTGGAAACACAATTTTTTTTTTAAAGCCTTATTAACAGGACATGCAGGAAGCATGAAATTTATAACATTTTAAGATTTTAAATCTATAAGTACACACAATGTACATGAAGTACAGTGGTTGGCGATAATTATTTCACAAATATCAAATTTTCATTTGCATTTCATGTGAAAACAGCCCTCTTAAAAAATTCTCTAGAATTCGTTTCTGGTCTGAATAGCATATTGTACCTGAAAAAAGAGCTTGACACACAGTTTTTTTCTGACAATATTGAAATGATTTTTATCTCAAGTCATACAGTTGTCATATTTAAATTTTCATGGTTTAAATACATATAGAATTTTTAAGTCACTATTTATTATATATACAATGTGAATTTTTACTTTGAAATTTTGGGCTTGACTTTAAATCATCAAAGCAAAAAATATTTTCCAAATAAACATGATAAAAGATGAGATTTTTTCTTTAACAGTGAAAAAAAAGGTTGAAAATCAAACATAAAGTAAATTCTAGGGGAATGTTTGAACATTGGTCGTTTTTACATGAAATACACAAGACATTTTGATGGTGGTAAAATAATCATAGCCAACTACTGTACTTATATGTTCTTACATTTTTTGTATGTAGATTTAAAAACTTTAAATGTTATCATTTCATGCCTCCTGCATGTTCTGTTAAATTATATTTTTTATGATTGTACCTGATTGGTGTTTTGAAAACTATGCTGTATAACAATGATAAATAATAAAATATATTTTATTAAAGTGAAAGTCTGCGATTTTTCTCTTTTTTTTTCACCTAATTCGATTTATTTCATAACTAAAAAGCTCCATGCAAAATTGCAGTAATGTATCTTTTTTATTAAGGAGGATATTTGTAGATAAAAGCTGACCGTAATTCAATTATGGGTATCGCCATTTTGGATCAGAAGTGACAAAATATTGATACAGATTATTATAATTTGTATCACTAACAATTACGGAGAAGACACGATTTGTAAAAAGGATGCTGGGTAATCCTTGATATAACTATAAACCGGACAAAATTTCAAATTGGACTCACCAACAAATATGCAAATCGGTAATATGATCGTGAGCATGGCAAACAGGCTTAAAATTTCATTAAATATATAATAAATATATCCCACGTTTTATAAAAGTCTACATTAGTGATAATTTTCATTCTTGTCGAATTTCAAGTTGAACATGTTTTACCTCTCGTTATCAAAATAAGTATGAATACCCTCCTGTCTAAAGCTAACTAAACGACTACGGCAAAAAAAAAAAAAATGGTCTTCTTGCCAGGTAACACACAATGAAATAGTAGCCTTTGATACAGGTGTTAAGGCTCAGGTACACGTATTTTGTTTATTGGCGCAATTAACACACATGTCACTTGCTATGTAGGGTCATAAATCACTCTTGGGTCACAAATGTCCATGAGGGTACTTCTATGCAGAGATTGTCAATATCAGTAACTTCACTCGAGGAAAGTGATTTAAAGTAATTTTTTGGAAAAGACACGTATTAATGTGGAAAAAAAAAACGTTATACAAAATTATTTTTTTTGTTTTTGTTTTTGTTTTGTCAAAGTCTATAATTTAATAAAAATGATGCTATCAACAATTATTCAAATAATTTATCAACATCATACTCAGAATCCTTTGTTTTCAATAAATAAAGTTTGTACAAAAATAAGACAATAAATATACATGTCGAGTTTTCAATAATTCACATTCTACACTGCCTAGTTATATTTTGAAAAAAGAAGACTAGCATACCATACATTCAAAAAGACGAAAAAGACAAGAATTGATTTCGGTATAGATGCATAAATTCTGTAAGATTTTTATCAGACTGTAAAATGATTTAGACATATTTCCAAATGGTAAAGACCAGTCGGGGTTGGGGGAGGGTGTCCGAGACTTGGATGCCTCTTTAATTTGAATCTATATTTGTTTCGTGTGGATTTTTGGCCAAAAATGCCTTGAACAAAATCTTACCCGACTTTTTTTATGTCTTGTTCCGAAAGCAGGTATTCCATTCGTTGGATCTTTCTGATGGTGTATCTGACCGAAGTATATCTGATTAAAGGGAATGAACTGTTTGTGACTTACCAGAGCCTTGCCAAAAGCATATGACAGGTCCCTCGTTTAAACAGAAAGGATATGATGAAACAAATTTTTCATGCAATTAACAAAATTAGACTTATTTATGTTAACAAAATGCAACTTCTTAACACCTGATTCAGTGAAACTTCTATTTCTTCAAAGCTTTTATGGGTAGAATAATTTATAAATGTATTTCTATTAACACAATATCCAATTTTGCATAATGGCTTTACATGTTCTTGTATCAAGTATAAGATGCATACCTTTGAAAAAGATGTGCATTCAAACTGCAACATCCGTTATCTTTCAAAGTATTCAAACACTAATTTTAGGATTTCAATTATTTCGATAATATAATAATTGTCACATTTTTATTTTATTTCATATTAATTTTTATGCATGTTTGTTTCTTTTGCTATTCATTAAATATTTTTTATAATGAATTTTGGGTTTTTTAAAAAAAATTTTTTTCTCATGTGCAGATGTGTAGGCCTACCTATTTACTTTTTGGTTTGAATAAACATTAGAAAATTGAGAGTGAACATGCACTGGGAGATGCTCAGGTATCTTGTCACCTGCGTTGTGTAATACCCAAATATACAAAGATACAACAATCATCCGGGGCATCCAGTTGGTTTCTTTGTAGTGTAAAATTGTCAACAGTAATTTACAAAACACACAGAATTGAGTCGCTATCCTCACATCTTTGCATAAATATACATATTGAGAATGAAAAAAATAAAGAATATAATGTAGCAGAAAATGGACACAACAGTACATCTGACGTTGATCCAAATACTATGATCAATGTCCATTAAAACTGTGTTTTTTTATTTCGTTTATTAAGTATATAGGTGCAACAGAAATAGTTTGTATTGGTTGGAAGTTGAAACATGCATGTCTACACGGGCTCCTACACGAAACCACCTCCCTACAATTGCATTCTCCAAAAACACGAATACACGACACGTATTTATATAATGTCAATCATTAATAGGTGACGCGACAGATAAGAAAGTGTAATTAGGTCAATTCACAGAATGGTACATAAAATAGGTAAACAATATCAAACATTGTATTGCCTTTGTTTTGACACTTTTTATCACAGTAGCTTGGTGCTTAAAATGTTTATAAAAACATGTAAAAATAATGTTTAGACCCTGTGATTATATTGCATGATATAGAAACAGATTAAACACAAATTAAAAAGAATGTCAAAAATCTTTTACGCAAAATAAGCAAAAATATATCAGTCATCAGTTGAACGGCGACTTTGTAAAAATGCAATAACGAACTTTGTCATATTTTTAGTGATCGTTGTTGACAAATGCCTTATTACGGTACTCGTTGGTTATTACTTGGTGTCAGTATACATAGCGCCCTCTACACTATGTCACGTGACCCTCCATGACCAGAGATTCTGTGAATAAAATACATTTTTTGCAACAATTGAGTTAAAAATGCGAAATATCTCATATGTGTCTGTACTACATAAGGATTTTATATTCTCTTTTTCTACGACTGCAAAAATTTTTGCGGTCGTATATTGGTATGGTGCTGTCGTCGTCGTCATTGTCGGCGTCGTTGTCGTTGACGTTGACGTTGTCGTTGTCGTCGTCGTCTGTAGACACTTTAGTTTTTGGTCAATAACTTTAGTTCCAGTAGATCAATCCTTATGAAATTTTAACAAAATGTTCTTTGGTACAAAAGGAAGGTTTGGCTTAGTTTTGGTCATTTTTGCCCCACCCGTTTTTAAAAAAGGGGCCAAAAAGGGTTAAATTGGGTGTTTTCACATGTTTGTCTTTAGAATCTTTATTATTAATCGGATTTTTATGGGATTTCTTTCAGTGTGCTCCTGAGGAAATTTCCAATCTGGAGTATGCCAACAGATTTAACGTAGCATGTACCGCTCACGAGATAAATGGGGCCCAACAGGGGCAAATCTCCAAAAAAATAATTTTTTTATTTTAAGTCCGATTTTGATGCAGTTTTTTTAATGGATTCCTTGTGAAAAATTAATATGGCGCTCAGCTATTAGATTTTTGATAACTTGTTTCCTTTCCCAGCTATGAGGGCCGAACAGGGCCAAAATTGCGAATTTTCGGATTATGTAGAATTTTTTATTTTCATCGGATTTTGATGGGATTTTTTTCTTTGGATTCGTCTTGATCTAAGCTTTCAGTTATATTCAGTGGATTTGGCGAGCTATGAGGGACCGAAGGCGACCGAAATCGTAAATTTACAGATATTTACAGATTTGGCGTGGCTCTTACCGTTTCCATGCTACAAGGGGCCAAAGGGGCCAAAATTGCAATTTATCTTAATATGTCAAAATTTATTTTTCATCAGATTTCGATGGAATTTTTTTTTTGAATTTCTATGGATGTAAAGTTTTAGTTGATAGTACAGTACATATTTTGCATAGCTCTTACGTTTTTTTCATCAATAAGTGATCAAAAGGGTTGAATTTTTCCCTATTTTGTTCCTAGCTAATAACTGTGTCAAGCTTCTTTTTGTGTCCATCTAATTATTGTGTCAATCTCTTTACTGTGTCCACATTAGCTTTGAACTACTTTTGTTAAAATTTCAGTGGTCTATATGCTGCGGTCGTATCATGCTGCGCTTGGCGTAGCCCTTTTTTTATCTATATTTTTGCGGACTTTCACTTTAACGTGTAACACATTGATTGACAAATATACAATTACATAACAATTACAATACAATTAAAACAATCAATAACCAGCCATAAGTTGTATTATGAGACTCATTGACAAAGAAAAAAAAACTTTAAAAGTTCATATTCAATAAATTAAAGTCTCTCTTCACTTATAAAAGTTCATATTACATCAAGTTTAAAACATAGTGCCTACTTTTCATGACTGTAAAAGTACTATTGTTTGTGGGGTTTTCGTTGATTTTGTGGTTAGCTAAAACCATGAAATTTAGATCCCAATGAAACACATTTTCCCCTTAATATGAAAAAGAAAGGAAATGGGGTAAATGTCCAGGACACAACATCCCATATCCAGGTTAAAATGACACAAAACAAAGCATCTAGGGGTCACCGTACGGTCTTCAACACAGTGAGGAACCTCACACCATAAAGCAAGCCCTTAATGGCCCCAAAAAGGTAAAAAAGTGGATAAATCAATGGAAATAAACCACATCCAATAACCCAAATATCAAGAAACTAAAAGTTTACAAGAAGACACGGACAAGCCAATCACCAACATATTCCTGAGTTGGGACAGGCGCAAAAATTGTGGTGGGGTTAAACTCGTTTTCTTGGATCCAAACCCCTCCTATGTGCGGTGAATGGCTAAAAAATAAATACACAAAAAGACTCACAGTAAAAATCAAACTAGAAAAAAGTCCAACTTATCAAGATGAGTACCCTTACAATGAAACATAAAACATGAAGATAATACACACAGGTACTGTCCGGACAAATGCTCACAGTTACTGACAGCTAGCTAAGGACATAATTTCCGTTGATTATGATATCAAGCCTTCTTACATATGAAACTTCAATTGAAATACTTCTAAATAGATTTGGTATAACAACGTCATCAATTATGAAAGAAGAACATGATATTGAGCAATGCCAAATACTGCCAACATGAAAAATTGTTTAAATTTAGTTATGGTGTAAAGCATTTAGGAGATGATCAATATTTTTGCCAACAAAAACCAGAAGTAACAATTTAACAACAACGCTGTATTTATATCCTTTATGAATAAGTTTGTTCAACGGATTAATAAGTTTTGAAGGACAATTTTTGAATTTAAGTTCTAATGCATAGAATTTGAAATCACAAATTTAAGAACCAACTAAACACTGATATTTATGAAAACCACAAAAATTGATGTCCACAAATAAAAGTATTTGGCACAAAACAGGGGGCAATGCTCACTGATGCTTGCATTGCCCCTGTTTCCAAGCCTCATACAAAAAAAAAAAAAACAACATTTTATACTCTTCTTGTAACCCTGGTGCTTTCAGCTGGATAACCCTGAGCATTGCCCAAGTTGGCACTCCATGGCGGGTGGGGAGCAAGGGAGTGACCTTGATATAATTTTTGTCAAGAATACCGCTTAAGTGCACGCTAGGGGCCTTCTTGATCTTGCTTGAGGGGGTGAATATTGTTCACCTCTAGTTGAAGACCTTCAGGCGACATCAAGATGTAGACAGGAATAAAAGCCCTGTCCTTGATAAACTGGAGTTTTCTATGTATCGTGTGCGTTTTTGTCACATGTACGTTCACTCCATATCCTTTCATTTTTCCTAACTCATACTTGAAGACACTTTACATATATTGTTTAATTTATTTGCAACAAATTCATTTATTTTGATTGAAATATTTGCTCATAGTGGTTTCCGACTTTGCTCAAAATTATAACTGCTTTATAATTTCCTCTCAACTTTCAATTTTGTCACCAAATAGAATATATACCAACTAAATTTTGGCTTTGAATACAACCTAGCTCTGATAATAAACATAAAATTTCTACCTTCAGAATTTCTAGCATAAGTCTAACATCAAAGAAGAAGACTGGAAATCAAATATTACTTTGAATAAACATCAGAAGAAAAGAGCAGCAAGGAAAGGGGGAGGATATACATGTACTTGATAAGTCCTGAGGAAAATGACCAAAATTAGACAATGTTAGATAGAAAACATTATTTTCCAAATAATTTTAGTTCTTTATATCTGTTTATCCAAAGTTGCTGTTCAAATGTGATTATGTGAAATAATTGATAGTGGGAGCTCATCACCAGTGTACAAAAAGATTACAAAAGTTACATTTTTTAAGACATACATGTATATTTTTGTACTGCTTTAGTCTTAACAACATGTACAAATATAATAGTAGAACTTTAAATTACATTGTGTATTACCGACACTCTGTAAACTTGGTAAAAGTGAGTAAAACTTTAAAAATCCTAGAATAAATCCTGATCTCAGTTGAGCTTCTGATGTTACCTTTCCTAATTCAAATATAAGTGGTAATTGGGTACAATTAGTAGTAAAAAGTATAGTCAGAATGTTACAGAAAAATGCAGTGTATTCTAATTTAAGGGAATTTAGGTCAATTCACTAGGCCAGGATGTTTATTCAACCTCCAGGGATAATCCAACATATTCATCAATGTCTGAATAGTTTAATTAGAGGAAAATTATTTCTTGCATACACTTATTGAGAATATATCCTCCAGATCAAGGTGACCAATCAATGTAAATCATGTATACATGTATCTCCATGAAAACTTACGAATTATTTCAATTCTCATTTTTTCTTTTTTTCAGAAGAGAATATAGAGAATTTATTGAAAGTTAAAGATGCTAGCAGTCAAGCAGAAATTCAGGCAATTCTTGCCCATCACCTATTTTTACCATTAGCACCTACTAGAAGTTATATGATTGATGGTCTTTGCTTTCCAAAAGCTTTAAAAGAATGTCCAGCATGTCATTCTGAGTTAAATATTGGGAATACTTCACTAGGTAAGTTTTGAGCTCACCTGTCATACTTATAATATATATAAATAAAACAAAGATTCAGAATAAACATTGAAAGGTGTGTTACAATAATACTAGTATATGATTTATAGTATAACTAATTGACTGTCGTGAATATCAATAAAAATGTCAAGAGTGCAGAACAACGCAGAAGGAATAAACGAGTTGCGGAACTGTGTTCCGCAACGAGTTTGAACCACTGCGTTGATGGACATGAGTGACATTTTTATTGATATTCATGATGGTCGATTAGTTATGCTTTTTAGCTCTCCGGGACAAATGTCCGGAGAGCTATTGTCATACCCCCGGCTTCGGCGTCGTCAGCAAAAACTTTACCTTGCTTGTGGAATGGAGACCTTAAGTGCTATGAAGTTGATATTTGGTATGTGACTTCCTTTTGGTGAGAGCTTTCTTGTGGTACCATACTTGTAGACATTTTGACATTGACCTTGCCCTTAGGGCGATTTTTAAAAAAACTTTAACCTTGCCTCTAGAAGGTAGGATGTTCATATTTGGTATGTAGCTTCCTTATAATTATGATGAGAGTTTTCTAGTGGTACCATATTTGTATACATTTTGACCTTGACCTTTCCTTGAGGGCAATTTTTTAAAAACTGTAACCTTGCCTCTAGAAGGTATGCTTTTAGTGGTAGGGTGTTCATATTTGGTATGTTACTTCCTTATGATGAGAGCTTTCTAATAGTACTGTATTTGTAGACATTTTGACCTTGACCTTGCCCTGAGGGCAATTTTTTGAAAACTTTAACTTCACCTCTAGAAGGTAGGCTTTTAATGGTAGGGTGTTCATATTTGGTATGTAACTTCCTTATGGTGAGAGCTTTCTAATGGTACCATATTTATAGACCTTTTGATCTTGACATTGCCCTTAGGGCAGTTTTAAAAAAAAAACTTTAACTTAGCTTCTAGAAGGTAGATTTCAGTGGTAGGATTTTCAGATTTGGTATGTGACTCTGTCATTGTCTGTTATGATGATAGCATTCTTGTGGTACCATATATTATTAGACATTTTGACCTTGACATGCCCTGAGGGCAATTTTTTAAAAACTTCAACCTTGCTTCTAGAAGGTAGTTGTTTAGTGATAGGGTTTTTATATTTGGTATGTGACTTCCCTATGATGAGAACTTTCTGGCAGTACCAGACTTGTGGCAATATGAACTTGACATTGCCCTTAATATGGCAATTTAAAAAAAACTTGAACCCTGCTTATAGAACTTATTATTTTAGTGGAAGGGAGTTCCTACTTGGCATGCTTCTTCCTTATATCATTTAAAATTTTAAAACATTTCAATTACAATAATGTATTATTTGAAATTTATTGTGCATTGTGGTCTCTCTTATCCCTGGCGAGCTACAAATGTATGTTGTCTTCTGAGAACTCTTGTTATTATATAGATTTTCTATTCAAAACCGAGATTTTAGATGTGGATTATTTCTTTCATGTCAATACGCCAGTTGTTTACTTGAGGACGACATTGAAGAGATATTGTGATGTCGCTTCATTAAGACGTCATCCGGTGATTAGAAATCCTTTATTTTCACCGGTGACAATAGACATTTATTTAACTGAGAAAACTTGATAAATCACAGTGTATCGTACACAGGAAATAGGTACCAAAACTGGTGTTTGTTTAAATTTCAATGACGGTTACCATTAGTTACCATTACCTAGATCCAATTTATAGCTACTAAGTAGCTTTACACTGGTTTACACTCTTACATGTTTGTACCCCCGTACACTAATGGTAGATTTCATTGATATTTAAACAAAAACCAGTCCTGGTACATGTACCTACAATGTATATCTAGTGTACAGATGATACATGGTGATTATATAATTAACTACATATTTGAATGAATTTGAGTGTCCAAAGTTAATGAAGTACCATATTCTGCAATGAACTTCTTTTTTGTCAAATTTTTATGCATATTTTTGTACGCCCACCAAAAATTCTGTAGTTATATTATGGTATGGCGTAGGCATTGTTTGCATCTGTAGATAGCATAGCTTTGGTTCTTGTAGACAGATCATTATCATATTTAAGTATGGTGTTCCTTGGCATACACAACAGCTAGAGTTTTGATATCTGGTCCTTGACCTTACCCATTATGTGAAAAGGGCCGAAATAGGTGAAATTGGGTATTTTCATAAATTTGATAGTCAATGAAAATATTGTCGTTTGAATTGTCATGATTGTAGAGGCACAGAATTACAATTTACTAATTATTAATCTTCTTCTAAATTATCAATGAAAGGATATGGAGTAAATGCACATGAGACAAAGTTTCTACAAATACATGATTAAACTAAGCAATCGAACAACGCTTTTATCATGTTAAGCATTGTTCTTCATCTTGAAGTCACAACGAGGCCTTCAACAATGACCTATGCTCATACCTTATATTAAGTTCAACACAACCCCTAGCACTGGTTTCAGTGGAATTCATTACTAAATTTCGAGTAACACTATATTTATGTATTCCTCTATCATGGATGAGGGGTTGTGAATAAACTTAAAATTAACTGGCAAAGTGCTCTAACAACTGCTGTCATTGGTTGCCGGACGACGATACTCACAGAAGACAATTTCAACATAGGGAATAATACATGGCAAAATCCGTATCACATGCCGTATCATCCCGACTTACCAATTTAGCACAAGGGCCTCTGGCCCGAGGGCTGATATTGGTCGAGGGATGATACGGCATGTGATACGGATTTTTCCATGTATTATACAGTTTCTCATATATTTAAATAGAGGACTACTAATCCGAAAAATACAGTCAAAAATTGATATTGGTAAGAGAAAATGCATGTATTTTGTGAAGAGGAAAATTTCAAAATGGGCGGAAAGGACTAGAATCTAACATGTAAAGGAAAAAAGTTTGCTAGAATTTTTAACTGATCCTCACAAAACAATTTCACCCCAAACCAATCTTTGTTATCCT
>MJUU01066063.1:116572-127266 GCA_002080025.1 Modiolus philippinarum
TATATTTATGCTGATTTTGTCCCATGTACATTTACACCATATCCCTTTATTTGTTCATTAACTTTGATGAGTTACAGGTAGAGTTATAGTTTTGCCTTGATAAATCCATTTTTACTTGATCGCAAACAATTTTAAATCTTGTATATTTGTATAATACTGGAATTGTCATCATCGTTGTCAGCTTCTGTAGACAGTTCATTCCATGGGATAACTTTCTAGGTTCTACATGTTCTAGTTTGCAAATCAGTATGAAATTTTAGCACAATGCTCCTTAGAACAAAAGGAAAACTGACTTTGGTTTTGGATGTCCTGGCCCCACTTTTTATACGACCGCAAAAATTTTGCGGTCGTATTATGGTATGGCGCCGGCGCCGGCGTCTGTGGACAGCATAACTTTAGTTCTAGTGAACCGATTGTTATCAAATTTTAGTATGATGTTTGTTGGCACAAGCTTAAGCCCGGGTTTTAATTTCGCGTTCCCTGCCCAACCCGTTCTTGAAAAAGAGGCAAAAAAGGGGTCAAAAAGGGGTAAAATTAGGTATTTTCGTGTCTGTGGACAGCATAACTTTGGTTCTAGTGGATGGATTGTTTTCAAATCTTAGTAGGATGTTTCTTGGAACATTCTTGAGAAACGTTTTTTTCCTTTAGGTTTTTGCCCCACCCATTTCAGAATTAGGGGCCAAAAAAGGATTAAATGAGGTGTTTTAACATATTTGACTGTAGAATCTTTATTATTTATTGGATTTTGATGGGGTTTGTTTCAGTGTGCTCCTGAGGAAATTTCCAATCTGGAGTATGCCAACGGATTTCACGTAGCATGTACCACTCACGAGATAAATGGGGCCCAACAGGGGCAAATCTCAAAAAAAATATTTTTTTTATTTTAAGTCCGATTTTGATGCAGTTTTTTTCAATGGATTCCTTGCGAAAAATTAATAAGGCACTCAGCTATTAGATTTTTGGTAACTTGTTTCCTTTCCCAGCTATGAGGGGCCGAACGGGGCCAAAATTGCGAATTTGCAGATTATGTAGAATTTTTATTTTTCATCGGATTTCAATGAGANAAATTTTCTGTATCAACACATTTGTGTGTCAAACAGAATTTGAATCCACACTTACCTGAAATTGACTTTTGCCCCAAGTTTCAGGATTGAAATTGCGGGGCACTTCCGAAAACGCCAGTTTTCTCTATCTAGTTACTTGATCGCAAACAATTTTAAATCTTTTATATTTGTATAATACTGGAATTGTCATCATCGTTGTCAGCTTCTGTAGACAGTTCATTTCCATGGGATAACTTTCTAGGTTCTAGTTTGCAAAACAGTGTGAAATTTTAGCACAATGCTCCTTAGAACAAAACGAAAACTGACATTGGTTTTGGATGTCCTGGCCCCACCCTTTAAGGAAAGAGTCAGAAAGAGTCAAATTTGGTGTCTTCATATATTTGGCTGTAGATTGTTTATTATTTATCAGATTTTGATTTGATTTCTTTCAGTTGACTTATGAAGAAATTTCCAGTCATCAATATGCCAACAGATTTCAGGTCGCATGCATCGTTCATGAGATAAATGGGACCAAAAGGGCACAAATCTCAAGATTTTAATTTTTAGCTCGCCTGGCCCAAAGCATCTTCGCTAGCCAAGGGTTGTGATGCGCTCCTCTCATCTTCACCCTTGGGAGATAAAGCTGGATTTCTGTAGTCTCAATTCCACGTTTTTTATTGGATGCAGTTGACCTTCGCTGAAGCCAGTCAGTTAGCTTAACTTCAGATTTTAAATATATATCGTAACAAAAAAGACTTAGAATATGGTGTTTAGTGTTTTTTATATTTCCTCGGTTTTATAATCTTTCTTTACTTTTGAATGATTACTTTCTTGTAGTTGTATATATTGTGAATCGTTTTATTATTAGATGCAATAAATAGTCTTAAATTATTACAATAAATCATACTGAACTCTTACTTCAAAGGGAGTTAAGTTGAACTGATGTTTCACAAATTGTGGCTCAATCCGCCAAGGGTGAAGATAAGAGGAGCGAATCGTAACCCTTGGCTAGCGAAGATGGGCTCAAAGGGTCAGTGTGAGCTATTGCCATCACTTGACGTCTTTGGTCTCTCCGTTAAACTTTCCTATTTTCATCTGAAGCAAATCAACAAGACTGTAAAGGAATGATGTATGGAGGGATCTTTATAAAGATTCCTCATTTCCTTCCAATCAGACTAAAACATGGCCGCAGTCGAGTAACTTAGGTTAAACACAGGACCCTATTGGACAAATTACATTTTCATCTTCTCCTCTGAAACCAGTGAAACAAATTCAATCAAAGTTTACAGGAATGATGTACCAAAGGTCCTTCAAAGGATTACTCATTTCGTTTTGATGTGACAAAAACAATGGCCACCAGAGTGGAACTTTGGTTTTACATTTGCCCCTACGGGGAAAATCACATTTTCATTTTCTCCCAAGAAACTGCGGAAGCAAATTAAATCAAACTTTGCAGGAATGATGTACTATAGGTCTTTTACAAAGATGGATAATTTTGATTTGATCCGACTAAAAACAATGCCACCAGTGTGGAAGTAAGGTTCAATATAGGACCCTATTACATTTTCATCTTGTCTTCTTAAACTTCTGCATCAAAATGAACCAAACTACCTAAAATGATGTACTTAAGGTCCTTCACAAAGATTGATAATTCCTTTTAGATTGGATAAAAAACATGGCAGCCAGCGCAGAACTTGGGTTTCACAATGAACCCTGTGGGGAAAATCACGTTTTCATCTTCTCCTATGAAATTACTGAAGCAAATTGAACTTGAATGATGTACTTCGGGTCCTTTACAAAGATTGCTCATTTCGTTTAGATTTGCCAACAGACATGGACGCCAGCGGGGAACTTAGTATGAACATAGGACAATATGCCATTTTGAAAAATCACATTTTTATGTTTTCCTCTGAAACCATTGAAGCAAATTCAACCAAACTACTAGTATACAGGAATGTTATATTGAAGATCTTTTACGAAATTTTTCATCTTCTCCTAAGAAACTGCAGAAGCAAATTAAACCAAAATTTACAGGAATGATGTATAGAAGGTCTTTTACAAAGATTGCTCATTTCGTTTTGATCCGACAACAAATATGGCTTCAAGCGGGGAACTTAGGTTTATCATAGGACCAAATGAGAAAAAGCACCACATTTTCATCTTCTCTGAAACCATTAAAGCAAATTCAACAAAACTGTACAGGAATGATGTATGGAAGATCCTTTACACATTTGCTCATTTCGTTTAGATAAAAAAAAAAACAAAAAACAAAAAACAAAACAAAACATTACAACCATCGCGGAACATAGGTTTAACAAATAACCCATGGGAAAAATCACATTTTCATCTCCTCTGAAACCACCGAGGCAAATTTAAACAAACTTTCCGGGAATGATGTACCAAAAGTCCTCGCTTTTGAGATTAACTCATTTCGTTCTGATCGGATAAAAAACTTGGCCGCCAACGCAGAACTTCGGTTACATTTGACACTATGGGAAAATCATTTTCATTGTCTCCCCAGAAACCTCCATAGCAAATTAAAACAAACTTTACAGGAATGATGTACTGCAGTTCCTCTACGAGGTTTGCTTATTTTGTTCCGATCCGACTAAAAACAAAGCCACCAGTGTAGAACTTAGGTTCAACATAGGACCCTATTGAAAAATCACATTGCTGCTATGTTTTTCTTTATCCAATCTTAAAGAAATGAGAGATCCTTGTAAAGGAACTTAAGTACATCATTCCTTTGCGTCATTTTGATATATTGGTTTAAGAAGGGAAGATGAAACCTAACTTTACATGAATAATGTACAGAAGGTGCTTTAGAAAAATTGCTCATTTCATTTTGATCCCACAAATACATGGCGGCAAGTGCAGAACATAGTTTAACATTTGAGCCTTTGAAAAAATTATCTTTTTCTTTCATCTTTAGTGAAACTAATAAAGCAAGTTACTGTAACTAAACTGTATTGAAATGATGTATAGTAGATCCTCTGCAAAGATTGCTCATTTCAATAGGATCAGACAAAAAAGAAAAGACGGGCGCCTATGGAGAACATGGCTAAACATATGGTTAGACCCAATTGGTAAAAACATTTTTGAACATGCATGGCATACCTATTTCTTGTCCCTTATAATGCAGTTTTCATCTAACCTGACCCACAGGGTCAGTGTGAGCTACTGCTACTGCCATCACTTGGGGTCCATCGTCCGTAGTCCCACTAACTCTTCACATTTTCATCTTCTTTGAAACCAATGAAACGAATTCAACCAAACCTAATGGAATGATGTATGGAAGGTGCTGTACAAAGATTGCTCATTTTGTCTCGATCCGACAATAAACATGGACGCCAGTACTGAACTTAGTTTCAACATCGGACCCTTTGAATTTTTACTCTGAAACCACTAAGACTAATTCAATTAGAATTAACAAGAGTAATGTATGGAAAGTCCTTTACAAAGATTGCTCATTTTGTTCCTATCCGACAGAAAAAAAAATGAATGAAGGGTTTGAACTTGATTTTATCACATTTTGATCTTATCCTCTGAAACCACGGAAGCTAATTCAACCAAACTTTACAGGAAGGAAGTATGGAAGGTCCTATTTCTAGCGTGGAACATAGTTAAACATTGGACCCTTTTGGAAAATCATCATTTCCAGCATTGGCTATGAAACCATTGAATAAATTTATGTATACCATGTATACAGGAAAGAAATGATGTATGGAAGGCTCTTCACAAAGATTGTTCATTGTGGTCAGACCAGACAAAAATCATGTCTGGCAGCCCTTGAATAGTTAAAATTAAACCCTTTGGGGAAATCATATTTTCATGTTTTCCTCTAAAACCTCTAAAACCATTGCAAATTCAACCAAACTTTACAGGAATGACATTTTTTAAGTCCTTCACAAAAATTACTCATTTCATTTTGACTTACAAAAACACGACCTCAGCATTAAACGTAGTTATACATTGGATCCTATGCAAAAGCATCATTTTTATACGCCCGCAAAAATTTGTGGTTGTATAATGGTATGGTGTTGGCGGCGTCTGCGTCGTCTGCGTCGACCGCGTCGTCGGCGTCTGTGGACAGCATTACTTTGCTTCTGGTGGACAGATCTTTATGAAATTTAAGGATGATGTGTCTTGGCACACGCGTAAACAGAAGTTTTAATTTCGAGTCCTTGCCCCTTTCAGAAAAATAGTAATGGTGCATTACATGATACCCCGCCACGTTTCACAAAATTTCAAAGTTTAAAGAGGCATAACTCTAGATCCCTGTGTACTTCTGAACTCAAAATGGCCTGTGTTTTGTTATTAACAAGTTACATACCAAGTTTGAAGACGATATGTTATTTCATTCACAAATTATTAGTCGGAAACCCCAAAATTCGCAAAATTTCAATTTTTCAAGGGGCATAACTCCAGAACCCTTTGGACCTCTGAACCCAAATTTAAAATTGGCATGTGTTTTGTTATTTACAAGTTACATACCAAGTTTGAAAGCAATATATTATTTCATTTACAAGTTATCAGTCGGAAACCCTAAAATTTGCAAAATTTCAAAGTTTAAAGGTGCATAACTCCAGAACCCCAAATCGAACTTGGTCCGAGTTTTGTGGTAAACAAGTCACATACCAAGTTTGAAGACCTTATGTTATTTCGTTCACAAGTTATCAGTCGGAAACCTTCTGGGGACGAACGGACAGACGGACGGACGGACACACAACTGAGGGTATCACATTATACCTCGCCACTTCGTGTGGCGGGGTATAAGAAGGGACCAAAAAGGGGTGAAATTCGGTGTTTTCACATATTTGACTGTAGAATCTTTATTTATTGGATTTTGCATTTGATTAGGTTTGTTTCAGTGTGTTCCTGAGTAAATTTCCAATCTGTAGTGTGCCAACAGATTTCACGTAGCATGTACCACTCACGAGATAAATAGGGTCTAACATGGGCAATTCTAAAAAAAATACATATTTAAGTCAAATTTTGATGCCGTTTTTTTAAAAAAGATTCCTTATAAAAATAAAATAGCGCTCTGCTATTACATTTTTGGTAACTTGTTTCTTTTCCCGGCAATGAGGGGCCAAACGGGGCCATCATCGGATTTCGATGTGTTTTTTTTTCTTTGGAATCCTCTTGATCTAAGCTTTCAATTTTGTGCTTTCACATATTTGACTGTAGAATCTTTATTATTTATTGGATTTTGATGGGGTTTCTTTTAGTGTATTCCTTCGGAGTTCACGTGACATGTACCGTTCACGAGATAAATGGGCCCAAAAGGGGCGAATTTCAAAAATATCTTTTTTTTTTAATTTTTAGGCCGATTTTGATTGAGTTTTTTGCAATGGATTCCTTATGAAAAATAAACTAGTGCTGCGCCACAAGATTTTTGATAATTTGTTTCCTTTTCAAGCTATGAGGGGCCCAACGAGACCAAAATTGCAAACATACGGATTACCAAAATTTTTTATTTTTCATTGGATTTCAATTGGATTTTATCTTTAGATTCTCATTGTTAGCTTTCAGTAGTATGTCAACATATTTGGTGTAGCTCTTTCCGTTTCTGAGCTATAAGGGGTCAAAGGGACCAGAATTGCAATTTTTAGAAATATGTGAAATCTTTTATTTTAGATCAGATTTTAATGGATTTTTTTTCTTTGGATTCCTCTCAATGGAAGCTTTCAGCAGTATGTCAACAGATTCCGGGCTATAAGGGGTCAAAGGGGCCAAAATTGCAATTATTACAAATATGTGAAATCTTTATTTTTCATCAGATTTTGATGGGATTTTATTCTTTGCGTTCCTCTCATTGTAAGCTATAAGTAGTATTCAATGGAATTTGCGTAGCTCATATCATTTCCGAGCTATAAGGGGTCAGAGGGGCCAAAATTGCAATTAAAAGAAATATGCGAAATCCTTATTTTTCATCAGATTTTGATGGGATTTTTCTTTGGATTATTCTCATTGTAAGCTTTATTTTTACTATTTTGGATCCAGATTATTACTGTATCAAGGTTTTTTGTGTCCATGTAATTACTGTGTCAAGCTTTTTACTGTGTCCAAATTTGCTCTAATTACACTTTTTCAAATTTCAGTGGTCGACATGGTGCGGTTTTATCATGCCGCGCTCTGCGTAGCCCTTTATTCTCAATATGTGAAATCTTTATTTTTCATCGGATTTCGATGGGATTTTTTTCTTTGGTTTCCTCTTGCTTCCAGTGTTATGCGAACGGATTTTGTGTAGCTCTTACTGTTTCCGAGATGCAAGGGGTCAAAGGGACTAAAATTGCAATTTTTCGAAATAAGTGAAATATCTATTTTTCATCAGATTTCACTAGATTTTTTGTTTTATTTTGGAGTCCTCTAAAGCTTTTATAATTTGTTAAAAGATTTTGTGTAGCTCTTACCATTTCTTTGCTATAAGGGATCAAAGGGGCTGAAATTGCAATTAGAACCTTTTAGAAATTTTAATGGGGTTGGTTGCTTTGGAAACTTTTTATAGTATAGTTTAAGTAATATGTTGACCAATTTGATATACCTCTTACCATGGCATTTCAGATCTATATAAGAAATCATAATTGCTAATGTTGATTTTCCGGAGTTTGTGTTCAGCTAATTACTGGGTCAAGCTCTTTGTTGTGTCCATTTAATTACTGTATCAAGCTCTAAACTGTGTCCTTATGAATTTTGAATAACACTTGTTCAAATTTCAGTGTTTGACATGCTGCGCTCGGCGTAGCCCTTTATTATCATCTTCTCTGCAACTATGGAATAGAATATAATTACACCATATTGGAATGATGTAATGAAGGTCCTTTACAAAGATTACTCATTTCAATAGGATCTGTCAAAAAAACATGGGTGCCAGTGGAGAATATAGCTTATTGCATTTGCATGGCTAAGAGGCAAATTGTCAGGCGAACGATACCGGTTCAGTTTCTGAGCATCTAGTTTTCAATGGATTCCTTATGAAAAATTAACATAGCGCTTAGCCATTAAATTTTTGATAACTTGCTTCTTTTCGGAGCTATAAGGCCAAAACTGCAAATGTTCAGATTACCTAAATCTTTTATTTTCCATCCGATTTCAATGAGAATTTTAGCTTGCCGTGACGAATGTCCGAACAGCTATTATCCTACCTCGGCGTCGTCAGCAGAAACTTTAACCTTGCATGTGGAATGGAGACCTAAAGAGCAAGGATGTTGATATTTTGTATGTGATTTTCTTGTGATGAGAGTCTTTATGTGGTACCATACTTGTAGACATTTTGATCTTGACCTTACCATTAGGGCAATTAAAAAAAAACAATTTTAACCTTGCTTCTAGATGGAAGGCTTTAAATGGTAGGGTATTCATATTTGGTATGTTACTTCCTTCTGGTGAGAGCTTGGTAGCGTTACCATATTTTTAGACATTTTGACCTTGAGCTTGCCCATAGGATAATGATTTAAAAACTATAACTTTGCTTCTAGAATTAAGTCGTTTTGTGGTAGGGTAAGTATGTAACATATGAGAGCTTTCTGTTGGTATCATATTTGTGGACATTTTGACCTCGACTGCCCTGAGGGCAATTTAAAAAAAAACTTTAACCTTTGTTTCTAGAAGGTAGACATTTTGTGGTAGGATGAACATATTTGCTATGTAACTTTATTATAATGATAGCATTCTGTCGGCACCATATTATTAGACATTTTGAGTATCGTGTTATTTTTTACCTTGATCTTGTCTAGAGGGGATTAAAAAAAAAAAAACCATAAACCTCGCTTCCAGAAGTTAGACATATAGTGGTAGGATGTTCATATTTGGTATGTGATTTTCCGACCTTGCCCTTAGAGGAATTATTTGAAAAATTTAGCCTTGCATCTAGAAGGTAGACATTTAGTGGTAGAGTGTTTATATTTGGTATGTGACTTTTTTATGATGAGCGCTTTCTGGCGGTACCACATTGTAGACATTTTGACCTTGACATTGCCCTGAGGACAATTTTTCTAAAAAAAACTTTTACGCTTCGTCTAGTAGTTAATTTTTGTTATTGTTAGGGAGTTTTCTTTTATCACTTGACTTCCCCTAATCTAATTTATTGCGCATTGAGGTCACTCTTATCCCCGGCCAGCTATGCTGTCTTCTGACAACTCTTCTGTTTCTGTAAATCCCCTAGTTGTAAGCTTTCAGATATCTGGCAACAGATTTTTCGTATCTCTTACTGTTCTGAGCTTGAAGGGGTAAAAGTGGCCGAAATTGCAATTTCTTAAAATATGTTAAATCCTCATTTTTAATCGGATTCTCATTTTTTTCGTGTCATATTTGTAGGCATTTTGACCTTGACCTTTCCCTGAGTACAATTTTTGAAAACTCGTAACCTTGCTTGTAGAAGTTACCTTTTTTAATGATAGCGTGTTTAGATTTAATGTGTGACTTCCCTATGATACGAGTTTTCCGTAAGTGTCATAGTTTTGACCTTGACTTTTCAATAAGGGCAATTTTATAAAATTAAAACTTTGCTCCTAGAATGAAGTTGTTTCGTGGCAGGTTGTTCATATTTTTGGTAGAAGACTTTCTTGTGATGAGAGATTACTAATTGTACCATATTTGTAGACATGCTGACCTTCACCTTGGCCCGAGAAGGGGGGGGGGGGGGCAATTTTTCAAACTTAAACCATGCTTTTAGAAGCTAGACATGTGTATAACTTTAAAATTTATCATGCACTGAGGTCACGCTTATCCTCACCGAGTTATCCTATCGTTTGACAACTTTTGTTTTTAAAACGTTTTGTACTTTGTTGTTATTTTTGCCAATAGGCCATTTCAAAAAAGAATGGTCTGCACATCAGTTTCGGCATTTAGACGCAATCAAGCAGTTCCGGTTATCAACCTGTGGTAGAATTGGCTTTCTTTAAATTCTGTGTTTTTTTTTTTAAATTGACCAATAATTATTACATTTTTGATGACATCATTTTAATTTTTGTACTTAATCAAGTTAAAAAATATAAAAATTTGTTAAATATAATAATTTTAGATAAAATGGTCCTAAATTTCATAAGTTTGTTATTTTAGATATCTATGTACAGTTTAATGATAAATTTTATTTTAATATATTTAGCATTTCCACATGTTACATGTACGTATGTAAGGTGATAACCGGAAGCCAAGAGTGTTGTACCACCAATTGACAATAGAGTTCCAGTCTAGGAAAAGAGAAAAAAAAACTTTTTGAAAATGGCTATATAAAGGGATTAGCCAAAAGTACTGAAACGCTTAGATATTTTTCTTTTATTTTTCATATAAAGCCATACATACTGAATAACTGTTTATTTGGATAAAACTGTCTAAACTGTCGTTTCAGAGAATTTGTTATTTGATTTGGTTATGTTGGAGGTAAACATTTTGAGGTCATAATTTTACTTGCACAAATGATTTTCGACATTGTGCTTAAATCATAGATTCTTGAATACTACTGTTCAGAAAATGAAATCTGAACAAACTACACATTTTTAGTCGGACGGCGAAAAATGAAATAAGATAAGAAATGGCTTAAAACATATTTTAGACATTTTACATATACAGAAAAAAGAAGGGAAACGGGGAATGTGTCAAAGAGACAACGACCCAAAGGGGAGTAATAACAACTCAAAGCCACCATAA
>MJUU01066063.1:132278-172405 GCA_002080025.1 Modiolus philippinarum
GGATATCTACCTAATTCACCATATGCCATATGGTTTCGTGTATAAGGATTTATTTTTAAAACTCGCCTACAAAAACCCCTAAATGAACTTGTTGAATAATTTTCATTTATTAAAAACCCCCAGATCTCGCATTGATAAAGTAAAATAGGGTTAATCATTGAGTCAAAAGGTATAGTTGTGAATCTGTTGGAACTGATTGGTTTCAGATGTTTTTGCTTCGGAGAAACTTCCATTGCATTCTAAAGTTAAAATCAATACGAGTCAGAATCAACCATTTCTAGTTTTTCTCCAAGTGATTTTAATTCATTTTTTTCCTCGAATTTCACGTTTTCTTAATACCATAACTTTTGTTTTTGCAATAATAATTTCAAGCTCCCAAATTACACAATAAAACTGAAAAATACTGGGATCATTTTTCATATTTTCTTTGGAGTCGGCTAATAGAAATGTATCATCGTACAATATGTCAAACAATTTAAAAACATGGAACACCTGATGAAACTGAGTTCACACTGTCAGTGCTTTAGTTTTTTGTGTTGTCTTGTATTTGACACTGTAATCTTTTAGTTTTGTCTTCGTTGGTGATGTTTGTGGAACTGACTTGTCCTTGTTATCGTCCAAATACTTTATATGTTCGCATAAGCTTTTCAAAATGTTTGAGGGTTAGAGAAGTAACACGTACCATGGATTGAAATAATTGGTTTTGTCTACGGGTTAGAAAACGACATAAACCAACCAGTCATTATACAGATCTTTCAACAGCATATTCCAGCTGGCTGTATTTGTGGAGCAGATTATGCTTACCCTTCCGCAGCACCTCAGTATTTATAGGGGTTCACACTGCTAGTGCTTTAGTTTTGTGTCGTTCTTGTTCATTTTTGTTTACTGTTGAAGTACTTTTATTCGGCGACACCAATTTTCGCGGTTTTCATAAATAGCAATACTTCGTGGGTACTTTAATTCGTATTTTCGAGTTCTGTGCATTACACCTCTAGGGAAAATGCATTTCGTTTGGAACTTAATTTCGTGGTTAAAGCGAACCACGAAGTCCACGAAAATTGGAACTCCACGAACATTTGTACTTTCATAGTACATGTAGTATTTGTTTTGTCTTTGTCATACAGTCTCAATTAGTGTTGGCTGTGAATTGCCGTGATTTTGAATTTATGATTTTAGAATTTCCCCTTTCCTCGTTCTTGCTTCGGTATTCGTTTGCCGATGTATGTTTAGACCAGTTTGAAATTTTTCCCCGATTGTTCCAAGTGAGTTCGTCTAGATTAATTCAAAATTCATTTAAGAATTGAATGCAATATTTTGTAGTTTTATTGGGGTGTAAAAGGGTGGACCGTAGCACATTTTGATTGAAGCGTGCTAGCGCTTCATGTGAAAAATGTGATGCGGTCCACCCTTTTACACGACTTGAATGCAAGTCTTCACGTTTGATAACGTAATGAAATTCGTGGATAATGCACCATTTCCTAGTTTAGATTACTCCGCCGTTTTGTTTACTTATGTCATTGTCAAGGAGTCGCGTGCTGCTGTAGTTTTACTGAATGATAAAACACAGTTACGGAAACGATCGGAAGTACTCGTAACCAATCAAAAACGGGGATTTCCATACAAAGCAGAACGAATGTAATTATTTAGAAATCTCGAAAAAAAGAAGGAGCGAAAGATTTAATCTCTGTCTCACTCAAGTAAGACACGGAAAATATTCTGAAAGTTTACACTTATATTGTACACAGTTATGACTTTGTGTTGTCATACATATTAAATATAACAGTGAAAGTTATTATTTTTATTCCGCTTTTTACACCTTTCCACAACTCAGTACACAAACGGTATCGAATGCTTTTCGAAAATCGACAAATATAAAAAAAATATTCATCAATGCAAGAAAAAACTGTTATCGTAAGAGAAAATATCCTTTCTCAAGTTAACTTGGTTATTTGAATTAGGAAAAATTTCATTGACATAAAAATTTAATCTTAAAGAGTTGCCCAAGCAGCTGATCAATGTTATAGCTTTCTAGTTATCATATCCATTTTTTTTCCCTTTATTTTTAACAGTGTTTGCCAATAGACCATTTGCCAGTTCTGCAACCAACAGAATGAATTTAGCAAAACCCAAAATAGAGGTAATTTTTGAACAAATCTCAAGGGGACATAATGGTTCCCTGCCTGAGAAAACCAACAAAAAAAAATAAAGCATTTTTTAATTATAAGTTACGATAGTTTAACCTTTAGCAGATGTTAAGTCGGCAATATAATTCAAAACCCAATCCCAAATAGCGCTTACCATTCTTTAAAGAGCTACCGGTTTCAAGTAAAAAAAATAAACAACTGTACAAACTTGAACTCCCTTCTCAGTTACTAAGAATGTGTTACAAATTCGAAAATATGCTAATTTACCACAGAATATCATAAATATTGTGTAAGGAATTGCTTTGTCCAGACTGGCTAAACAAGAAGATCGTACTTTAAAACAAATGTGCATATTTAATATTTGTTTGTCCGGTGAAGGAGTTATTTCCCTTTGAAGGTTTGACGAAAACAAAAAACAAAAAAAAAGCACACACACAAAATTTGACTAGATCTGGCAATGACCTTAATTAATTTGCAAATCATCTATTGTCCGGTTTGAAGCTTTTTACTAAGAATTTAAAGGTCATGACGTTACTTTGTACTAACATCCAGTCTTGATATTGCCTTTTCAGACTCATGAATTTCCTCCTCTCATTGTAAACCACACAGATTTCACTCCGTTTCTAAATGATTCGTTCAACCAGCAGAATAAGATGAAATTAATTGGTATGTTGATTATAGTGAGTATATGGGTCATTATGGCGACATAATGTAGGTCACCAGCGATTGACTGAAAAAACTTTGTAACGTGTAGCACATTACCTACGAGGGCAATAACAGATAATACAGCATACATGACAGTAGAGGCAATGATAACTTTAATTAATCGATCTGACGATATCTGTGTTTGAGTTTTTTTTACGTTGAACTGTTTTCGAAATTTGCTTTGTGATCTGAGCTTGAAAATACATAAAAGGCTGAACAATACCAAACAGACGGAAGGTAGCACATATCCAACGACAGCATAAAGTATATCTAAAGAGTCTGAGTATTTATTGTTTAATTCTTCTGCAAAGAAGAGTGGATCCCGGCAGATTTCAACTATTTCCATATTTTTTTCAATGATGACAACTTTCTCGAAGTCTAAAGAATACAAATAGAGGCCGGCTACTGAGCAACACATGAGTAACAAAATAAAAACAAATACAACTACGGTTCTTGGATTAAAAATGTTTGTATAACTCATTGGTTTCCAACAAAGAAGGTATCTCTGGAAGGCTTGGGCAACTTTAAGCCATTGTGACAATATTACTGAAAATCGCGGTAAAATTTTTTGGGCAAAGTCGAAGACATAACACATCTCATATTGAACATAATCAGCTTTCAGTGTGAAAATATAAATCATAAAAGCATTTTGAATGGCAAGACTTAAAATATCTATAATACTATATGTTGACATTAACCCAAATTTTTTAACAAAGTCCTCACACCAAATTGCCCGTAATAACAGTATTAAACATACTGCAAAAATTGTGATAATAACTGGATAAATATACATATGAAAAAACTTTTCAGTTTGATCAAAATAATTCTTCGGGTTGTAGTAGCTCTTCTCGATAAATGAAGAACCAAGTGACACCTCATTCAAAAAATTCTTCATCCAATTTGACCATTCTGATGCTGTCATCGGCATTATAAACTTTGACAGATAACCACTTCTTCGCAGGACAGTATAGATATTTTCTGAATAGCTTATCTGAAATGAAAATAAGAAAACCACTTTCATATATATGTTCACACTAATGTAAAGCCGGGAAAAATGATTGCAAAGGTGTCATGCAAAGAGTCTCAGTTATCTGACAACTAAGCCGTAGAAGCAGTAGTATTAAACAAAAAAAAGCATAGCAAAACATAACAACAACAACAACAAAAAACAGAACAAAAACACACAAAAAAGAACAAAAAAAAATAATAATAACCCATTTAATAAACTGAAAGAAAACTTACACAAACAAAACTTAACAGAACCAAACAAAAATGGTTTATTATACTAAAAAAGTAGATTAGAAAAAAGGTATTTGAATAACATTTAAGTCTCAAATATTATGCCATCTTTTGAAGTGCATATTTTTGACAAAACAACAGGAACAAAGTAGTATTTTATTTAAGGTATCTTAGGTTAATCAAAAATCTCAGTAACATAAAGGAGGAGGAGGAAAACTTTTTTTTTATTTTATTCACTCATTGGCCAATCTTTCAACACTCCTTGACCCATTAAGCACCCCTTGACCTATCTTTCAAAATAACTTCTTATCTCATTCTTTTCTATTTCAAGAGAGTGGTCTTTGAGTTAGTAGTCTACTTAGTTTTATTCGTGTGTTTATTATACCATGGTAAGTTTGGCTACCAATATACTGGTTTAACCATACGCCTAGCTTTAGCTAGTTCCATTTATGGTTTCAAGTGCGGTTACCTTGTGGAATTTGACTTCCGATTGTACTTTCCCGCCATTTTAGGTATTTAATATTTTCTTTTGTGATTTAACTTTCATAATATTTAGAACAGTTTCTTCATTTAAAATTTTAACATTCCTTTTACATTTTTCTTTTTCAAACGCCTTCAAAATTGTGGATCCATACATATTCCTCGTAACCCAAAAGTGACTATACATTCGTGTCTTGATATAGCTAGAGTATTTCTGAGAGGAAGTAAAATAAAAACAGATTCCAGCATGATTTTCAAATATATTTCATAAAAGTGTATATTTTGCTTCAAAAATTTGATTGTCTGACTAAATTTGATGAAACAATTTAATAGCAAAATACCGAAATAGCTGTTTATTTACATTCTGCATATGAGCATTTCGACAATTTATGTCTTTTCAATAAAGATAAAATATTAAAAAAGGAAATCCAGAAATCGAAAGATGTATAAACGCTAACGGAGAACAATTATGAAAGGGGTATAAATTGATGTCAAAATATATTTAGAGCAGAGATCTGTATGGGAGATATTCCTTAGTTTTTATAAAATTTTTATAATTAAAAAGTTGCAAGTTTCCAAATATAATCGAATCTTTGCATTTTGTTCGGTTAAGGGATATAGTGTATTTCCGAATGATATTATGGTTCACAAAATTCTACTACATGTAGGAGAAAAAGTTCCCACATTCTCCGATAACCAAAAAGAATCTCGGAACTGATGTGACAATGGCTTAATGGGAAATAGGATAATTTTGATTTCAAAATTGTGACATTTTCAAATGATCTGTTACATTATTCTGACCCCCTTTTCATTATCAGTATTTTACTAAACTTTGACACATATTGTGCAAAGTCAAGAGTAGAACGAACCAAAGTGGAAAAACTAAATGATGATTTCATCCTTAAGACACCTAAGATTGATCCTCTCGGCAAGTTCGGTCTCTGTAAAAGGGTGTTCACGTGTTCACCACATTTCAAATTTCTAAGTAAAAGTAGCAATGTCAACAAAATTTTCTTTCATATTGAGTTAAGCATGCATATGATTGTATTCAATCGAAATGGGGGTTGTAACAATACTACCGAACATATTTGTCAAAAGCCGAAGTCCATGAGACAAATCAGGTGGAAACTACCGAAAATTGTCGACCGCAATGGTCTTGACTTTGTACAGGCTTTTCAAAAGAAATAGTTGGTAAAACTGGTTTTATGTCATGTCTAACCTCCCCTCTCATTGCTTCAGTGTCCGGTAGCAACTCACAATACAACAGCAAAAATTACTATTGAAAGGTCGTAGACAGTTGAAAGAAATAATTATCCCATTACTAAGTAAAGACAGAATCTTGAATCAGCATTTTGACAAAAACTTCACATTTTTCCGCAAGGGACTGATATCTAATATAGATTTTTTAATGATCGTATGAAACGGAAATTTTAGAAGCCTTTATTAATAAGGCGGTCATGGAGATAACTGTTTCTAATGAAAAAAAGTCTGCATAGTTTGTGCTCGCTCTTGCGTAATCAACTGTGAAACATATACTCCGAAAGCAGAAGAAGCTGCAAAATTACTGTATGGTTGTTATATTTCGCGGGGTATTAATTTTCGCGCTATTCGCGTTTAAGACGATTAGCGCGAAAATTTATACCAGCGAATATTTTACTGTAAACTTGAAAATAGATGAATATAATGACTTTAATTAAAATACGCGAATATAAAACCACGCGAATAAATCCTACAATGAAAACCGCAAAAATTTCGTACCGCGAATAAAAAGCCCAAATCAGTACTGTCCATGTTAGGGAAATTGATAATTTTGAAATTATAAAATCATCCCGTTTGTCGTAAATTGACCATTTTCGTCGAATTCGAGATGTAAGTCCAAACAAGATGCGTATTTGGGTCAATCGATTTTAATAAAATACCCTAAAAATGGACATATCCCGCCGAATTGTATCTCAAAATCAAACGCATGAACTTATTATTTTTTCTTGTTTATTGTTAACCTTGACAACTACCTTAACGTGCGAAGAGGAAAGTGTAATCTATTTGAAGATTATAACAAAAAGTAAAGTCTGCCAGCAGAATACTATCGGAGCAGTGTATGGGAAATTCACGTTATGCGGTGGGATGAGGGATGACTTATGATGTATATACTAGTTTTACAGCTTCATCGAAGAACCGGTATTGTTGTATGGGAGCAGCGTATGGGGTACAAAACTATTTAGACGCTTTAACCTAGTTCAGACAAAAGCTATCAATTATTTTCTTGGAGTCGGCAAATTATCATCAAATCTAGCAACAAGAGCTGACATGGGCTGGACATCATGCTATACCAAACAAAGAATTGCTTCAATCAGATTATTCAGCAAAATAATACGGCTGAATGACAACATAGTTTCAGGAAAGTATTACCTTGGACATCTCGAAGAAGGACTGGCGATTGTACATGTGTTCAAAAAAATAAATCATAATATCAACTCCGAAGATCTGATCAGTAATACGGCACACTCTATTCAACATCTAATGACTTTCATTAAGGACACGATGAAAACACTAGAGACACATGAATGGAAAACAGACTTATTTGATGGCAGAAATCAACAGGAACAAATTGAGGACGTATAGAGTATACACAAAAACGACGTCGATCCAGAAACCTATGTTGTAAAACAAATATCCAGATCACATAGCCACCTATACTCAATGCATGTTCCGTAGCGGGTGTCATCAACTCAAGATCATGATAGGATGATATTACGAGCCGCCGATTCCTCATATCCAGAAATGAAGGTCGGTTTTTCTTATGAATATTCATTAGAAAATAACCACGTGACAAGATGGATTCCTCGAAAACGCAGAAGTCGTCAAACTGCTTTCGTTGCTGTAAAACACGGGTTTTTTGGTTTATCCGTTACCGATTTCTTTTTTAGACTCACTATAACATTTCCGTATGACGTTTTCAATGTCAAAACAAAACGCCAGTCGTGAATTTTCAGAGAAAAATCAAGTTTGATGACTTGATACGTTTTGAAATCGATGCATATTTACCTTCCGTGGGAACCTCGAGTTTAAAAACTACATGAAAAAGGTTTGTTGTGGCATTTTTTTTGAGATTCGAAGTTTTAATTTCTGCCCCCGCAACTTGTTTTTGTAATGACTTTGTAGGTAAATTGTGGCAACGAAGTGGGGGATTTTGACATTTTCAGCCATTTTCCCAAAATATTTAATATGAAATGTTAAAGGTCTCACGCTTCAAATTTTCAAAGGGCTGAGGAACCTCGAAATTATCTCCGAGGACAATCTGATATGACTCGTGTGATTTATTATTGAATTTTCTGTCAAAATGTGTCCCCGCACTTGATGTACAGCCCCGTATTAAGAAAATAATGATGTTTTTCGTTATTTTGCCTATCAGTTCAATGGGATTGTCGATACCCGAACTTGATCCACCTATTACAATATGCAAATGAGCAAACCGATGCTGATTTCTGGCTATGTTTTAATGAGAGTGTTTGCACAATGTGTACATGTATGCTTAGTCAAGTAGATAATGAAAAACATGTTCTAATACAATGCCCACTTTACTCGGAGCTACGATGAACTCTTTCAGAGAGCATCCTTAGAAATAAAAAAAATAAAATTGATAGGTCCAGAAATACAGGTTCAAGTGGCTGTCTCATTCTATCATTAAGGTGTCTCAGTTGTATTATTCCGCCATTTTTGTCTAATACATGTTCATTTAGGTTTCATTCATTAATAAATATTAAAAAATGAATATGTTGAGAAAATCTGTTTCATTTGTGTATTATAACTGTATATAAATACGTTTTTAGTGTCTCATAAGTCAGAACTAGCTGGAGGTTGGTATTTTTAATTGTATTGAAATGTTTATAATGTTGATAGAATGCAACACTTTAAGAAAATAACTATTTATATTATAACACTCAGGCATTCAAAACCACTTCTAAAAGGTAATTCCTAAAACCTCATGGTAGATTAAGGATAGGCCCGACTAAAATGATGATAATGCGGTGTTCAAATCATATATAACTACGGATATGCAGAATGACTATGCTTAGACCAGGCAATTGAATATTATTGGGCCTCAACGTTTGCAGATTTTTGCTGTTTTACAAATTGTTGAAACAATTATTATTGAAATTTCTGTCAGTAGTGAAAATGGGGAAATAACTAACATATGGCCATTTCGATACTTATGTCTCTCTAGTGTAAATACAATTAAAACATTTGCAAGACCATAAACTCTGAAAATGTTTAACACTGACAGAGAATGAATAACCAATATGATCTAAACTGAAAGCAAAAACTAGCCAAGGACAGAAATTTGCATGAGGGAGATACTCCTTAGTTTTCAACAAAGTTTACAAAAATGTAGATATTGCAAGTTTCCAAATAAAATCGGCTTTCGGGGTCCATTGATGTCATCAACCTAATAATGCCCTCCGAATCTCAATATCAATTAAAGATCATTTATTATGGACAGACCAAAGTTTATATTTTTATATCAGTCGTTTCCAATATTTGCAAATTGTTTGGCTGTGGTAATAGTTTCCATGAATATAATAATGACTCTTTACGGCTATGTTTCGGTTGGTTCGGTATTGAAAGTCACTTTAATCCAATGTTTGCAAATATGGCTATGGTAATGGTTGCGAAGGGTAATAAGGGCTTGTTGGTATGGTAATATTTGATCATTAAATGTCCGTCTGATGCCATACTCGCAAATTATTTAGCTTTAATATAAATGAATAATTACAACTATTGTCGGACGTCTGTGGTCAAGGATGTTATCTAATATCAATCTAAACTGTAAGGACTGGCTTGGTTTGGTCATATGTGATCATTTATGTCTTTCTGAAGCCCTTCAACATGCGAATTAATGAGTTTTAATGAATACGTTTAACTATTTGTGGGAGTATGTTGTCAGGTTGATCATTAAATCTACTTCTCATTACATGCTGATAGTAGGGTCCCCAAGGTCCAAAAGACGCTTAGTTTTCGAGTTTGGGTAAACGGAATCACACATGGCTAATTTGATTTTAAATGATAGAATAAATACTAAACTTCAGATTTTTAGCTGTCGTAGAAAGTTACTGTAGTCACGATTTCTCTAATATCTTCTTTTTTAAAGATACCCTAAAACGGTGCTTGGGATATGGTATCTTTAAAGTTAAAGAAAATGGTAGTACTTTCTTATATTCTTATAAAAAGTTATTCACGATAAAGTCAAGACCTGAAATATATATGAATCATAGAATGCAAGTTATTTTTGACTATTTTTTGTAATTCGGTATTAATGTCGGGCTGAATTTGAGTCTAAATTAACGATTTTCAGTGAATGCGAAATAACTATGCTTTATTTCTTTAAAATTCCAACTTTAACGAAAGTGCATATATACGAATTGCACACATGCTTCAAAAATCATGGATGTAATGTCCACCGTAAAAGAGAAATCACTAATTAAAAAGCCAAAATTTGCGCGAAACTCTCAAATTTTAGTCGATGTGAAGACCATGCCAGTTGGTCATTTTCTTTTAAGTGTACAACGAAAGATAACTAATCATTTCTTGTCAAAGTTACTCGACAAGCCAAAGTCTAGTTAAATAGCGGGAATCTAGTAACAATTTTACATAGCTTGTGTTTTGATTTTCCAAGCACATGTGTTTGTTTTCACGTTTAAAATCACCTTCCATATCATTTCAGATAATATAATAGGGTTTTGTTTCAGTTGGAACGGTCTTGTTAAGATTTATGTCAGTGTGTGTGTTTTGGGGGAAAATTGACTTATTTATACATATAACAAAAGTACGATTAATTTCGCATAAACTTAGTTTATTTTTAAGCGGTTCGTTTTAAATTAAATTGAAGCCTACCTTTAAAGAATAATCCTATAAAAGTCAGAAATTTGTAGTTCTTTATATCCGGAAGAACCCCTCATATCATGGAGGTGCAAATATTCAAAACGACGGTCCTTTAAAACAAAACTTGTTGAATAAAGACAACAGACAAATCATTATAAAAAGTAAAACTAAAGAACTACCCCAATAAAATTTACAAAAATATTTGAATTTGTTGCAGTTTTATCTGTGAAATGAAGCTCACTTTAAAATACATCAAAATTTTCAAAATTTTAGGAGCTGACCTTTAACCCAATCTAAAATAAAATGTGACCAAATTCAATCTCTACGACATCGTCATTTCGATGCGCCATGGTATCCTCTTTCCAAACATGTATAATACAGGTGTGTGTGTTATTCCGTTAACCCCAAATCGGAAAAATCGTCTCTTGGGCCACCTACTATGAGACTCACAGCTTTGTGCGATAGTTGCAATGAATAAGAAATTTTTGGCAGTTTTAAGAATGAATTTTGACATATAATATCATTATAAACACATGATTACGCTTATTTCATGGCTGTTGTAATAGTTGTGATTAATTTTTTCCCAGTTATGGTCATAAACTTCGGCATAAATAAAGAAAAAAAACTATCCAATAACAAGAGGCTCTCAAGAGCCTGTATCGCTCACCAGGACCATGGCCAATACATAACTTTAAATAAACTTATATGGTAAAGGGTCTCATTTTCAAACTATGTAAATAAACATTTATGTTGTATGATCTAACTTTGATTAACTATTTTCCCTATTGCATAGGGATGGATCTGCAGGACACATTTTTAAAGAAAATTAAGTGTTGAGCCAAAGTTTATTTCCAACTGGAAAATTGGTTATTAAAGAAGAAGATCTTTGAATGTAATCCTATATTAAACTATGTTTCCCATTGGTAGCCAATTTGCATAAGGTGCAGACTTGAAGGACATCTGTTTTGAAGGGGACCATCTAAGATACATGTGATTAAGTTTTATTCTAACCAGCCAAGTTGTTTCAGATAAAAAATCTTTGTATGCCCATTCCATACAGTCGAGTAATAAATTAAGTTCCTTGCAGATGGCCATGTTTGATGACATATAGGCACCAAAGTCACAATACTTAGTCAGCACCTCATAAGCATAATGAATGCCAAGTTTTGTTGATTCTCAAGGTTAATTACATCAACTGCTCACTAAAGGCTTTATTTATTAAAACATTATCCAGTTTATGAAGCTGAGAAACTGCTTCAACATTCATGTCAACTGAGTTTGCATAGATTAAACATTGATGTCACTGTGAGACACAATTCATTTATATAGGAAAATCACTGTGACAACATGAAATAATGTAAAGATTAAGAAAGTATTTTTGCAAAAAATTGTAGAAATTTGCACAAAAACACTGTTTTTGCTCTAAATTTTAGAAAAAAATATTTTTTAAAGAAGTGATAGCAGGGAATTTCTCTAAAGCTTAAAAGAGAAAAGTTAACCAAAGAAGATTTGAACTCAGAATTTAAAGGGGAATAACCAATAAACCATATGGCATTGGGGAAAAAAGTGAAAAACGGTCAATAAATCATACACAGGCCTTTGGATTTTCTTCAAAATTTCAGAGTATGTAGATCTTGATATGCTGAACATTTTTCTAATTCACACATTACCTCTATCTGTTACAGTTTTTGAAATAAAAAATAAAAAACGCTCAAATTTTGAAAAAAAGGTAGGGCGCTTAAAGCGACGATTTTGTTCACTAGATAATTCAAATGCATGTGTCTTTATTTATGTCTAAGACACTATATTGTGTCATATTTTTTTTTATTTACCTGTAGTATTCCAAGGTATTTCTCTGCTGATCAAGACTATTAACACTTATAATTAGTCTAATAGTCATAAATGTGCAATGTGCATGTATGATAATATATGGTTTATATTAAGGTACTTAAAGAATACGATATTGGCCAAAGTAAAAGTTATTCAGGAGTCAATTTATGCCAATGTTTTTATATCAAATGTTCTGTTAATGTTCATATAATCATAATTTTTAGATTAAGCAACGATCGCGCCGCCTCCGTATAGTAAACGTTGGTAGAAATTAAATATTTTGTAGTATCAACATGATGTTTACAAACATGAATAGGAAGTTTATAATTGCGACACAGGACTGCGGGAGTAAATTAAGAAGTTGGTATCTATGTTCACGTGCTCATGTTTATTTCAGTATTTTTTAATACGGTGTAGAAATTGATCATTAGGACACATGAAAATATAGATACCAATATTTACATCAAAAAGTAACTGAAAGAAAACAAAAAAAAGTTTTGGTCGAGATTCGATCCTTGGATAATATACTTGAATTTCCTCTGTGTAACCGACTGAGCTACCTGGACAACGTATTCATAATGAAATTTAAGGGGTAGACCTGGGGAAGCCTAAAATTTTCCACTCGTTTAATTTTCTTTATATTTTCAGTATTAATACTGCACAGGTTCATGTCGACTTTCAGCAATTTTCAATAATTTTTACCGTCCCGTTTTTTGTCTAGTGGTCATCAAAGATATCCTGTTTCCTTAAATTATTTGGCCTGTTCAGGACTTGATTGTGGTGTATAAAATTAGCTCTAATTGAATTTGTATTTGATCTAAAATTATTTCAAATGCAAAATTCCGTAGTTTAGACATGTGTGAAAGTTAGCACGAATAATGATAGTAAATTTTACTAGTTTGAACTAAAATACATGGGTGTTCTGAATAGTATACTCTATTTTGATCACTATTAAACACTTCTTGTAAAAAATTCTGTCGTTTAATTTTCACCAAAAACTGAGAATGGAAAGAAAACTAGTATGTGTAAGATATATTAAAATTTTAGAAAATTCTACCGTCCCATTTCTTCTTAATTTAGAATAAAGTGGGTAAAAATCAATGAAATTGCTGAAGTCATTATAAATAACTCGATGTTGGGTATATGTTTTCGTGACAACATTTAATACAAATGCATTTATTTCCTGTGTGGAAAAAAAATTACAATTCTTAGATTTTGATAATACCTATTGTAATGATTCAATTTGTTTGTGTAAGTAATAAAAAAGTGAAAAACAGAGTTATCTCCTCCTACCCCAGGTCTACCCCCTAAAACTATATAAAGCTAATCATAGCGCCGGTAAAAATCTATTTGATCTTTTTTACAGAAAAGTTCAATTCTGAACATGAAGCACCTCGAGAACCAAAATGAAATTTATTTGTACATACTTTGATTCTTAAGACCTTCGTAAAATCCTTTGGATTTAATTGGTTCTGTAGGATCTTCTTCGGGGATTCCAATTTCAAAGGTCGGAAAATTGACTTAAAAATGCAAAAATACATTTTCGGGCTTTTTCAAAGACTTAAAAAATTACTTTCCCAGCATTGTACCTTATTATTTTAACATCTTATCAAACTCCCAGTGTTTGTTTCTGTGAATATACAAAATTTCATAATCTTATGACCACTATAGAAAATTACCCTTAGCTAGTAGTGAACAAAATCCTCGCTATAAGCGCCCTACCTCTTTACGGAAAAAGGGCTATAACTCTCAGACGGGTTTCCTATTTTCTTCAAAATTGCAGAGCAGATAGATCTTGGCATTCCGAACAATTTTAGGACTTGTCAGATTTTTTATATCTGCAACGGTTTTGGAGTTATTTGCCAAAAACAGCAATTTACCCCTATGTTCTATTTTTAATAACAGCCGCCATGTTGTTTGGTCCTCGGACTAACCGAACACATTTTTTAAACTACATACCCTGGTGATGACCCAGGCCAAGTTTGAATTAAATTGGCCCAGTGGTTTCAGAGAAGATTTTTAAAGAAAAGTTTACGACGGACGGACGGACGACGGACGCCAAGTGATGGCAAAAGCTCACCCTTGCATAGCCAGGTGAGCTAAAAATGACACCTGAAAGACATGGATTAAATGCTTTATTTTAGAACCATGAATATACATTATATTTCATATTAAGATTGAATATTACGGATCACGTGTGACCACAGAAGTAAATGAACATCCTTAATCATTAAGTAAAAAAGTCTCAGTAGAAATAATTTTAGAATTTATCAAAATGTATCAAAACTTCACCATCAACCAAATGAATATTCCTCAAAACGGTAACAACCATTAGGGACCGACCATTTAACCTGAAAGGGGGGTGTATGCGAAGCGCGAAAAAATTTATTTATTTTTTTCACATGTATCAACAAAATATTTTTTTTCAAAATAAACATTATTTTTTGTTTTGGGGCAGAAAGCCTCCATCAGAAAATTTTTTTTCATCATATTTGGCACCCAAAATATTTTTTTTCACATAAAATCAGATCCAAAATATTTTTTAGAAAAAAAAACCATAGCCCCCCCCCCCCCCTTTCAAGTTAAATGGTCGGTCCCTTAAGAAATTACATGATAAATGTACAGGAATTCAATCGAATAGCAATATGTAACCATCAACTGTGTTTCTTCAACAATTAATTTTCATATTGATTAAATAAAAAACTAACGGGATTTTGACACCAAGCAAGAAAACAAAATTACTTTTTTTTGTCGTTTTTTAAAATCTTTTGAACAAAGGGAGAAAATCAAATAGTTTCACACATCCCCTAAAAACTTAAGTGATAACATAGTACTATATAGTAAGTTTCTCTCTTCATGTAATTAACACCTTTACCATCCCCCCTTTATGAGAATAGCACTTACTTTATATCTTTATACAAAAATGTCGTAACTGTTTTTTTGGACAGGGGAGCGATCGGTTATGGTGATGGTTGGCGATGACAACTGTTCGTATCCCGACCTGAAAATAAATTATCAAAACACATAAATTTCCAACAAGCCCTTTAAATTTGTTATGACTGCCTATTAGTTTATTAGCTAATTAATATTTGATTCTTATACACCCTCTAACGCGAAATTCTTTGTAAAACTACTCGGTGCGTTAAAATTTGAAATCTGTGATTATAGGCCCAAAGTAAGAATAGAAACTCATATAGGCGTATTAATTATTTGTGGTAGATAATGATAGTTCTTTACCTGATGGGATTGTTAATAGTATTAATTTTTTCTATCGATATGATGCACTTGTAATGCGACTGAATCGAAATGGTAAACTATCAATAATGAATCAAAAATGTTCCTTATGATGATTTCAGATTTGTCCTTGTAATTTTTGAAATACTATGGAGATTTACAAAAAGCTTTTCAAAATTTCACCATGGTACTGTTTGAGGGTTAGAGAAGTACCATGTACCATGCATGGATTTCACTGGTTTTTGTCTAATGGTTAGAAAATGACATTAACCAATCCGCTACCAAACTGACATTTCAAAACACTATATGCCTCACTGATAGTGTGACAGGTGTCGCTAGAGGGGCATGACATGCTTACCCTTCCGGAGCACCTGACGTCACTCCCGGTTTTCATGGGAGTTCACACTATGAGTGCCTTAGTTTTTAATGTCGTCTTTTTATTTCCGTGCATTGTAGCTGTCTCACGTCCTTGTTTTGTCTTTGTTTTTCTCTGTTGCCGTTTTTGCCATGTCTTTGGATTTCGATTTTTGTGGTCTTCGCTTCCCTTGTTCCTGTAGTATTCTTCCGTTGTTTCAGACAAGCAAAAGCAAATTTTAATCATATTAGAATTTCCTTCTTTCCCGTCTTTTTGTTTTTTGAATTCGTTTAAAACATGTGACTGATTCGCAACTTCCAATTTGGTCTACTATCCAAACTGTTAAGGTATCCGGTTCCTCATTGACAACGTGATCTTTAATAATTCTCCGCATGAACAATACTTTAAAGTTGACTACAACTCGGAAAGTTAATAAAACATGGTAAAGGAAAATCAGGATGAGTTTCTGAAATATGTGAGACTTTTTTCACGGTTGGGTGAAGTGTTAGTAATAAATTAAATAATTGAATTGTAACAAAATGGAAGTTTTCGTGTGATTTCAACAGACTTTTATCAATATTTAACTGCATTTTGGATCGGATACCTGTAGAGTTGAATTCAAGTTAAAAGCATGATATACTAGTTCTTATTGTCTGATAAAGTTAAAATTTATGGTAACTTTGAATGTTTTTGTGATATTAAGATAGATATTTACGTTTTTGATTCATGTATAACGAAGTTTCATTTAGAATATAATGTTCTACAGCATTTGTTTGAATAAACCTTAAGTTTGTAGATTTATTTTGAACCCTTTCAAAAGGAATATGACAGTCTTGTAAGTCCTCTTTAGATCTAAAACGAATGAAAATAGAATTGTACAATTGGTAATTTAGACAACTTATCAATCAAATTAAACATACAGAAAGTATGGCATCAGGGAGAGTTCAAAATAAAGTATTAAATTATAGTATATAACAAAGAAAACATGTGTCTGATCAAAGGAACAGATATAACCTATTTATAGCAGTGAAAATAGTTTAAAATTATTCCCGTGTTTTGAAGCATAATAGAGATTAATTGGTTTCTGAACAACTTCAGCAATAGTGTGCAGTTTGAATCCTAAAAATAAAAAAAGGAATGAAAATATTATAATAAAAAAGGGAATGAAAGTAATACAACATCCCAAAATTTAAACATGTTGCCTTTCTTAAAAATTGCATTCAATCGATGTAATGTGAGGATTCATATGTACTCTACATGGAAGATGTATATTGTATGTGATATTTTAGAGGAATATAAAATTCGCCAACGAGGTTTTGTAACCCAACTAATTATATAATGTTCTGATTGTTGAAGGCCTCAAAGTGACTTCAAGATGAAGAACAATAATAAAAGCGTTATTCTTTTGTTTGGTTCTACCACTTATTTGTAGAAACTTTATCTCATGTGCATTTTCTCCATATCCTTTCATTGTTTCTTTAATAACTATGGTAAAAATAACATGGGGTTTTGGGCAGCGATATGCCAATACAACCTTACCACTAAGTTCGTACTTTGTTTATCGTCAATGTGTATCTTTACAGAAACAAGTGGAGTAGGGGTTCTTTTATTTGTTGAGGATGTAGCTTCCTGTCATTAATCAGGTTTTCGTGCTTCTTGTTTTCTCATTTACCATTCACCTGTCACAAGAGAGAATCATAACAAATTCCTGCAAATAAAGACTCATAATGTGCAATGATTTATTACCCTTTACCATTACTGTATAGTGTGATGAAACCTTTTTAATGCGTTTAATCTTTCTTTTGTAAAAACAAAGCAAGTGTGAAAAGAAACAATTTGTAGAAGAATACAGACGAAAAACAGAAAGTTTGAAAACCAAACAAACAAGTCGGAACGTTCCCACATTAATAATACTTGTCTTGCTATGTATATCTCCCGCCTATGTTACTCTTTCCTGTTTGAGGATATCTTGAAAAAAGAAATATGAAAACAAGGTATAGTAGGAAATAGAATTCAGTTATAAGCTACTGACTGTAATTATATTCCAGGAAGTGAAAAACCAACCTAGTTTTCCTTTAACTTAAAAAGAACACTAGTGGAACAGTAATAGTTCGTGAAAATTGAATTATATACAATGCAGTCTTTTTATTGACTGTAGTTCATTTATGAAATGTAAATTTATTTTTAACCTAAACATCAATTCAATAAAAGTTGACTTTATACCAAGCTATGCTCCCAAAAGTTAAACATTAAATGTTTGAGATTTAGTACAGTACTGTAACAAACAATGAATGCGTCAAGATATTTATTTCGATTTTTATGCTTTCTATATATCTTAGCTATGCATGGTATACTTGTTCTTGACTTGAGAGAATATTTCATGTTGATACACTATCATTCTTTCGAATTTTGACATTTCATTTTTAATGCCAATATTTGCATGTAATGAGTTTATTATGCCACGTTTTCTCGCAACTGAATCGAACTAATACTCTGTGGCTGTTTATATGTATATGATGGTGCTAGATTATAGGGTTATTGCATGAATATTGGAGAATATTGTCCCGAGTAGAATTTTATATTGCACGAGCTCTCGAGGGACAATATTCCCCAATATTCATGCAATAACCCTTTCATTGTATATATAGCAACACCAACATTTCTGTTAAAAATGGAATTTCGGTTGTCGATGACGTCATGACATTTAAGATAATGCAATATGGAAATTTATTGCACGCTTACATTTGGTTCCTTTCTTAGGGAAATATTATGTTGCTATACGATTAAATATAGCTTCTGAACACTCCGAACAATAATCGAGTGAGTCAGATCAGCTGTGCAGATTATGTTCCGATTGTGCCAATTGATGAAGTGGTGCGTTTGGAACAGAGTATGAATTCAAGATGGCGCGAAAAAATACGAGCGAGTATGAGACTAACATATTAGATAAACTGCTTTCTTGGAGCGATGAAAACGTTAAAAATCTTAATATATTTACGAAGTTGATGATACATGAGGTTGAAATTCATCAGTTATTTATGTCACATTCATTGGAAAGTGTAACACGTTGTCATAATCAAATAAGCTTATCGATCTAAAATACAAATAATTGAGATGCACACGATTGCCCGACGACTTCCGGTTTCAGTGGTTGAATTTTGTTTAAAACTCAATACAGATCAATACTAAAAAGAATACATTTTTCACAATTTTAGGAGTCAGAATGTTTCCCCCATATTCCGTGCTCGCAGAAAAAAAACTAAATGTGTTTCGAGCATGTTTTTGAGTAAACTTTTAGGTAGAATCTATCAACTACATTCTTTAATTTTTCAATGAGTTCCTTGTTTTTTACAGTAAAAAATCACGATCATGTCGATTGAATGTTCTGTTCCTGTTCCATACTACTCGATTATCAATGTTCCATAGAACAGACAGAACATGTCCTGAAAAGTGATTGCAGGAACACTTTTGACATTTAATTTTATGTTTGTTGGTCATTTATGGTCATTAGTTGGTTGTTTTAGTCATTAGATGTCGTTTAGACATCTAATGACTGCATATTTCATGGCTGTTGTAATTGATGTAGATGTGAATATTTGTACTTTTCATTTACGGCCTTAAATCTTACGTTCGACAAAAATATAGGAAAATATCCAATGAAAGTGGTGTATTGAAACATGAAATGTGAAATTTTATGTATAAAACCATTAAAATATCTTTAACCATATTAATCCAAGAAGTAATAGTTGTTTAAGAATTACAAATGTAATAAAAGGGATAACAGGAAACATTTGCAATGACCGAAAATTACAATTACGTGCCCCAACCTGCCACAGGAAAAACACAAAAGACAAAAGACAACGATAAGAACTGGGGACACCCGGGCTTGGTATCAACACTAGAAAAATCCAGTTATAGGGTTAAACCGAGTTATTGGTATCCCCCCCCTTAATCTGTCCTGTTTTCCAATACAATAATAAAACCTAACACAGATAGACTACTAACTCCATGACCACAATCTTCAAAGGAGAGAAAAAGACAATACGTAATTTTGAAAGAGGGGTCAAGGTGTGCTCGCCACTAATCTGCCGGCTAGCTCGAGGAGACTAGTCTGTTGGTAGAACGCACTATAGAAGAAAAATAAAACTCAAAATCCCCGAGGAGTTTGGTAAAAACCATTAATTTCAGTAGATATCTTCAGTATCAATGAGAGGTCAGTATGTGTGTAAAATCTTCAGGTCACTAGATCTCGTAGGTACTTTAATTGCATGAAAGTCTTGGATCAAATCCCGAGAATCAAATATATTCAAGAGTGACTCTACTTCATAACAGAACTGCATTTCTTAAACAACTTTAAAATTGCAAGATGAAGTTACAGAATATCAGGCAAATAGAAAAAATAAAAATGTTAAAATGCAGTTTTTCCTTAACTGCAAGAATATCGATACTAACGAAATTATCAAAATAAACCCTTTTGGCTTCTTGTATTGTAAAGATTAATCTATCTTTCTGGCTATATGTATATTTATTGCCCACATCACTCTCCAGATTTTACTTAAAACTATTTGTCCCTTTTTCGGGTAACGGATAACAGTGGTTGTGAGTGTACTTTACCAGATATGTTATGCTTGTTGACAACTCAGCATCCATGACCAACAGTCAGGATACATAGATGTAGCATTTTTCAACATTTGGCAAGTGAATTCCGCTCAAACAGATGCTAGGGGTCACCATGAATTTATTATGAGGTAGCAGTGTTAGCTCTTTGTTGAAGCCCTCATGATGACTTAAAGATGAAGTACAACAATGAAAGCATGGTGCCAGTTGCTTAAACTCACCATGTATTTATAGGGATTTTGTCACATGTACATTTACTTTATATCCCTTTATTTGTTCATTAAGAAGCCCTCGTCCACTTCTTGTCTTTATAGCTCATTTGTTTGCCATGTTTTATTTTTATAGCAGCTCCATAAAATTTTAATCCCTACTCTCTTACTAAAGTTTTATTCTATGTGGAAGATGTTTTTTTCAAAATTGCAAAGGCTTAAAAGTCTTCTGACATATAGAATATCCACCATTAAAGAAACAAAACCCGGAACAGACTTTGCAGTTTCATTGACTTACGCATAGGCTTAAAGTCTCACGACCTGTGGAATATCCACCATTACAGGCACAAAACCAGTAACAGATTTTGCAGTTTCATCGACTTAAAATTCTCCGTTAATAAAAACTATCCAAGATGAAACTGTTTTTCACAGTAAAGTATCTCAAACTCAAATTCTATTACTAAAAGGACGTACATTTCTTAGATCCTGTAATGTACTGGATTGTGAGTAACTGAAACTAGTTTTGGAAACATGCATTTATTATACCCAATTATCAACACAGTTTTGCTTGCATTGATATTTAAAATAATTAATTTACTTACCGAATATAGAGCAAGACGTTGATTGTAATAATTGTGCTTCATTTGTTTAGTTGTTTTTCTTTTTTATATTGTTGATTATGTAATATGTCAATAAAGCAAAATTAAATGGTTTCCATTACTGATTGCATTTCACAAATGAAATGGGGAAAGTGTGATGAAGGGATCATCTTTCCTAATTACAATATGGGTACAATGATACATGTATCTAATCCTCCATATTAATAATAAGCTATATCACTGGTGTTAAACTGATGATAGTAACGGACGTTACTATCATCCCAAGATGGCGGAACAGAAGAGCTCTTACTTTGTATTTATGGTCATATTTCTTTTCTGTATATTGAAAAGTTAATAATGGAAAGTTGTAGTATTACTGCAATACTTCATTTCGATATTACATATGACTATATAGATCACATATATAACTGACAATTTGATGTCAAGTAAAACAGCAAAGATGATAGTAACGGAAATCAAAGATGATAGTAATGGTGTTACAAGAAAATTTTAGGATGATAGTAACGTTCCTTTTCCGACCTCAAATTAAAGTTTGGTTGGCAATTCGCTAGCAACGGATACACTACAAGGAATCCAAAGGCCATTTGTGGAAACAGGAACTGGTTGTCCAAAAAGAACGATAATTTTCCCTCATAGTTATGATATTTTCAGAGAAACCTCAGTATTTCTGGAGTCTTTGTTGATGTTTTTTAAGTTATAGTTAAAGTATGTTTCAGAGTAATTGCACTTTAATCAATTTAATCACTCTGATAATTACTCTGTCTTAAAGACTGTCAAAATAAAATTAAACACTACACAAAATATTTAAGTCTTAAAATGCAATATTCCCGGAATTAATATAGAGCCTCCCACTTATGTTTATTTATTAAGGCTATATACATCAATCGGTTAATAAAATATTTTTATATTCTACATCCAAAAAGGTTTCTTTTATGATTATCTCATGTAACATATTTGTTCCTTTTATTTCAAACATTTAGAAACTTGTATAGTATCATACAAATTACCTATGTTTCCGATCTGTTGTCACTTTACATATATTTTCTAATACATACAAATTTGACAACTGCAGTCGTAGCTGACTGGATATATTCATCGTTTGACTACCTTGTTAATAGACTAGGTAGCATAGGTTCGACCCTCAGATCGAGAAATTTTTCCTACATGAAAAATGCCTCAAACTTAGCTAATATCATTGTTTGGATTTCAATTTTTGTAAGTTTCCTGAAACTCTCAAAGACAAGCAATTTTTGGGAATGCCTTTCTAGTGAATTTTCGTTAAAAACAAATATTTTCGATGATTAGATTTTGAAATTTTTATTTCAATATTAGTAAAATTTTCTGAAACTCTGAAAGTCAAGTTTTTTCTTGGAATTCTACTTTGCATCCAAATAATAATGACAGTGCAGTGAGCAGTCGAGACACTAGATTCCGCGGAACCTTTACGAATTATTTGTTCAGCACCTAGCAGAATACAATTGTTATTTGGGTTTCAGAAGGGATACGGCTCAGTGGATAAAGCATAGGCAGGGATATCAACCTGCATCCACTGTGAAGATTCCCAAATTACATATAGTCCCCTAGAGTGGCTGACCTGAATTTCACTTACTACGATCGCTGAATCAAATAATAAGGCCTGAAATTCTCAAAGAATACGAAGACGGGTTGAATTATTCCAGTTAAAAACTGACGGCTAATCAGTATATATAATATCAAAATGAAGTGTTGTAATAATACTTCAACTTTCTATTGTTAACTTTTCAATAAACAGTCACTGAAAAGAAATATGACCATAAATACAAACCAAGAGCTCTTCTGGTCCGCCATCTTGGGATGATAGTAACGTCCATTACTATCATCAGTTTAACACCAGTGTATATGTGAATAATCAAAAATTATTACTCAACATTTGATGATACCATATATAATAATTAGCTGTCCCAAAATTAGTCAATCTTGTGACATCATAACACATCACTACTGAACATCTTTCCACTTTTATGAAAAACAATAATATATATTTTTGCAGATAAAAGACTGCGGGCCAAATTGTTAGATTAATAGACATCTTTTTGTATTGGTTATTCCTTAATTGAATTAAATTAATAGGAGATTATTGTATATTCAATGATAAGGTTTTTTCTCTACATTTAACTAATTCTGAAAAGATGTTATAAAGGATACAATATTATCTAAAACGTACAATGATGGATATTAAAAATCACTTTTCTTGTTTTTAAATCGTAGAGACAAAAAACATATAAAAGTAAAGCAAAAAGTAGTGATCTTATTATTTGAAAATTCAACAATCCAATGCTATTCCTCAAAGACCAAAACAATACAATAATATGCACACAGCTATAACAAGAAAAAAGAAGAATCACTAAAACTACAAAAGAAAATTATCAGACTTAGATTGAAAAGGAAGTGAAAATGACAAAATTATTGGCTTATCGAAAATATTTCCAGACTGGGAAATTTTTTCCTCATTTGTAAATCTTAATTAATGCTCTACGAAGCATACCCACTGATAAACACACACACACACACACACACACACAAATATTACTCGGAACATGACAATTGACCAGTAGATATGAAAAACAATTCTTCTGGAGTGCTACAAAATAGACTAATCACCACTAGCTCATCATTGATAAATTGATGAATGGCCCATCGCCTGAATGTTTTGATATTTTGTGTAACAAAAGAACCATCTCGGCGACAAAAAAATAAATCGAAAGTTCCGAATTTTATCAAACTATTATCTACTACCCGTTTGTACCTCAGATGACATTCTAGATATTTACCTTCATTTACATGCATATACATAAAAGATAGAACTGAAATGGCGACTGCTGGAGTTCTTCTCTCGGGTCCAATTTTACCTACTGTTTTGTTCGCGATATTAGTGTACTTTTCTTTTATTGTAATACGGTTTTTGATTAATTATCAGCGCATGAGAAAATTTTTTGACGACTTACCCGGATACAAAGCGACACAAAAACACTGGCTTCGAGGACATGCACCATTGGTAAGTGTTTATAATTCACGGTTTGCATATAGAGAAATTAGTAATACAGCTAGATTCAGTTTATGACAATATCGTTTTTTTCAAATTTAATCTTATTTTCGCAAATAATTATTTTTGTATTTCAGTATATAAAAGATGATACTGTCAACATTGATCAACTCCTGTCTCTGACGAAGAGGTTTCCAAAATTCTACCGTATATGGTTTGGCCCTATGAGACCTACCGTTTCATTGGTTCATCCAGAAACGATTAAAACTCTTCTAAAAACTGCTGGTAATAAATATAAACTATAGTCAAAAGGTCATAGATAGAAATGCATTAAAAACATTTAATCGTTTAATCAAATATTGTTAAAAAAGTAATTCAAGAACAAATTAATTTCTACCCATAAGTAAAAATCAAGTCCTACCAAAAGTACCCGTCATTGGGCATCAGTGGATTTATACCTCAGTAGATGCTTTCATTTTTAAGTCATTTTAAATTAAGCAACTATTTTTTGCAATTAAAAGCGTTATTGTGACGTCACCGGTCTTGAATTGGTCAACAGTCCTTGAAACTGTTGACCGGTAAACTCACAATCATTGATTTTTTCAATTCCGGTACAATAAAACACTCATTCCTGGCTATTGGAACGATAACAAATTAACGATCCCCGACATCGACTATTTCCCTCCCTCCGCTTTGCGTCGGGAAATGTATTTTCTCAATGCCAGTATGCTTTATTGTGTTAGAAGCCATATTATATACATAGTTATACTCTGAAACTATGAAACTTGTGATCTGACTAAATGAAAGGTTTATATGCATATTATTCATACATTTTTTAAAGCAAGCAAAATGCAAACCGAGAAGAATGGTGTAATAAATAACTATATACCGAACTTACTGTAAATTTAATTTATGTATATGGCCATTTCGACAACTTACATGTATTTCTCTTCAGTGTAGATAATAATAGTCAAAATCAGCTAAGGGCAGAGATACTCCTTACTTTTCAACAAATTTTACAACAATTTCCCTATCACAAGTTTTCAAGCAGAATCGGCTTTCGGGTAAAGTATCTTATTTTCGAGAAGACAAAATATAAATTTCGGGTGATTTCTCAAATTTAATGAATAAAATTTGTTCAAAATTTGTTTTGTAGTTATGAAAGGAAGTGATATTTTTCTTGAAAAAAGGGTTCAATATTCCTCTTATTTCTACTTATATCATGGTTCATATTTCTTCGTATTTTAAAAGTAAACTGTTCTGAATAATTATATTCTTTTATTGAGAATTCTGGAGTTTCTCTATTTCTTTTATTATTGGTTGCTGAAGAAATTTTTGTTCATACACCTATGTATTGCAGTGTATATAAACATCCAAAATAAACCCCTTTCTTAATCTTACTAGTGAAAAAAAAAATGTTTCAAAGACAGTTTGTGTCTATTGCTATTTTTACGTTACGTTTTCCGAGTTTCATCACTACCCTTTAAGATTTCATTTTTATTATTCATTAATTATAATATATTATTTTGTATAGGACAACTAAACGTATATGCATTGTTCATTTTGATAATAGTTGAACTGCATTCAGCAGAATCATCCAGACTTGTGGCATGTAGCATCAGTCCACTGTGCTAACACTATCTACAAAAGTACTTAATTTCAAGTAAATAGACAACAGAATAATCTGAACCTAGCTATAGGTCTGTAAGACTCGTTCAATTTTGGGACTTCCGTGAACATAACTTGTACCCGGAAATTGCGTTATTAACAGAAAAATATGACGTTTCAAGCAAAAAATGTGGACGTCATAATCCCATAACGTCATATTTGGGCGCGAAACGTTTTGAAATTTGAATTTTATCGTGATTTCTCGGTGTCACATGACGAGACCTACAGACCCGATAATCAATAAACTTTGCCAGTTAATTTTATGTTTGTTAACACCCCTGCATCCATGAAAAAAATGGATACATGGGTGTGGCGTTGCTAGACATTTAACAATGAATTCCGCTAAAACCGCTGCTAGGGGCCGTCTTGAACTTACTATTATGTATGAGTATAGTTCATTGTTGAAGGCTTCATGGTGACTTCAAGATGAGGAACAAAAATAAAAGCATTGTTCCATTACTTGGTTTCATCATATAATTGTAGATACCTTTTATCATTTACATTTACTCCATATCCTTTCATTGTAACTGTAGAATAAGTTTTATCAGAATAAAATTCCTCTTATTTTCATTTATACACACTAGATTTCTTGTTAGAAATGACATGACTAACAATTTCCATTTGTAATAAATAATATATTTTCATAATGTAGGCAATTTGGAATTAAAATCTGAATACGCAACACTTTCAGTAAAAAATTTACAAATGAAAAATGAAGCAAAACAGCAAAGAAATGAAAATTTGTCTAAATTTGCTTATTTCATATTTCCTGTTTTATGCAACTTCGGTATTTTTTGTATTTCAAAACTGTATGTTTTTCATTGCAGAACCTAAACCTGTTGGTCAAACTGGACCTTACAGATTTCTGTTACCATGGTTAGGGGATGGATTACTAGTGTCAGGAGGGGCAAAATGGGCCCGGTCCCGCCGATTATTGACACCAGCTTTTCACTTTGAGATATTAAAACCATATCAAGCCATATATAATCAATGTGCAGATACATTTCTGGTGAGAAAAATGAGTAATTCTCTTGTTTCGAATTAGTGACGAAATATTAAATTCTAGGTTTTCTTATTCCAATATGGTTGCTTTTTCTCCATTGTCTGTCATTTTCCTGCGATAAAAGCACACAACTAATGCCCCAAGTTGCCTTCTTCCATTTCTTTTATCATTTTTGGGGGTTATTTTTCATATCCATATTAAACAGATTTGGTTTATTGTTATCATTAGAGACAGAAACGAATTAAAATAGCAATATACTAATTTATCCGAAATAGTCCTTAGTTCAAGAAAACAAATAATGAAATAAAATACAAAAAGAATAAACAATTAAAAAAAGAAATAAAAAGAACAACAAAAGACTTTTTCCATGTATGCTCTCTATGTATTTCAGTTATGATATTGTTCTTGACAGAGTTTTTCATAAGGCAACACGAACAGACTTTAAAAAAAAATCGGCATTTTAATTTCTATGTAATTTCCAAATGTTATAGTGCCCACATTTCAGTACTTTATAATGTCAACTTTTCTTGCGATATATTCGATGAGTGCACTTTGTTTGTTGTCTTGAGTAGACTTTTTGATAGAGGTTGTAAGAACACTTTGCTACTTAATTTTGTAAGTTGACTATCCAGCATCCATGAGTAAACCGATAAGTGTAGCTTTATTCGACAACCTGCGATGAATTCCGCTTAAATCAGTTTTTGGGGACCGCCTTGAAATTACTATGAGGTATGAGCTCAGCTCATTGTTGAAGGAAAAGGTTACTTCAATATGAAGAAACACAATACAAGCGTTGTCCCATTGCTTGGTTTACCATTAATTTATTTGTAAATACTTTGTTTCATGTGAATTTACTCCATATCCTTTCACCGTTTATTCCATTGGTTTATACCATGCATGGCTTGTAATTTTGTCTTGTATGTAATTTTTTGACAAAAAGCCCCTTTCTTAGCTGAGCTTGCGGAAAATTTACCACTGTTCTAAAAAAAATGTATTTCTGCATGATTGCATAATTGTTTTTGGTTAAATTTTTTTGATTCCTCAAATTTCATTGAATTTAAAATCAATTTAAAATTGTAATCTGACATAGAACATAGTTCATTTTTAGCTCACCTGGCTAATGCTAGGGTGAGCTTTTGTCATCACTTTGCGTCCGTCGTCCGTCCGTTCGTCATCCGTCCGGCGTAAACTTTTCATTCAAAGATATTCTGCTCTGAAACTACTGGGCCAATTGGAACCTAACTTGGCCACAATAGTCCTTGGGTGTTCCCCCACACAAAAGGTGTTTTTCAGGTCCGCGCTACATCCAGGATGGCCGTCAGCGGGAAACATTGTTTTAACATTGAACCCTATGGGAAAAGACATTTAAAGATCTTCTCTGAAACTGCTGAACCTATTGGAACCAAACTTGGTCACAATAGTCCTTAGGTGGTCCCCTACAAAAAATATTTTTCAGGTCCGCACTATATCCAAGATGGCCACCAGCGGGAAACATTGTTTTAACATTGGACCTATTGGAAAACATTTAAAGATCTTCTCTGAAACTGCTGAACCAATTGGAACCAAACTTGGCCACAATAGTCCTTGGATTGTCCCTTACAAAAAGGTGTTTTTTCAGGTCCGTGCAATATTCAAGATGGCCGCCAGCGGGAAACATTGTTTTAAGATTGGGCCTATGGGAAAACACATTTAAAGATCTTCTCCTCTGAAACTGCAGAGCCAATTGGAATCAAACTTGGCCACAGTAGTCCTTGAGTGGTCACTTACAAAAAAGATGTTTTACAGGTCGGTGCAATATCCAAGATGGCTGCCAGCGTGAACCATTGTTTTAACATTGGTTTCTATGGGAAAACACATTCATAGATCATCTCGTCTGAAGCTTCTGAGCAAGTTGGAACCAAGCTTGGTCACAATAGTCCTTAGGAGGTCCCTTCAAAAAGGGTGTTTTTCAGGTCTGCGCTATATCCAAGATGGCCGCCAGCCGGAAACACTGTTTTAACATTGGACCCTATGGGAAAACACATTCAAAGATCTTCTCCTCTAAAACTGCTGAGCCGATTGGAACCAAACTTTGCCACAATAGTCCTTTAGGGGTCCCCTACAAAAAGCGTATTTTTCAGGTCCAAGCTATATCCAAGATGGCTGCCAGCGGGAAAAAATGTTTTAACATTTTACCCTATGGGAAAACACATTCAAAGATCTTCTCCTTTGAAACTGCTGAGCCAATTGGAACCAAGCATGGCCACAATAGTCCTGAGGTGGTCCACTACAAAAAAGGTGTTTTCAGGTCTGCGATTTATCCAAGATGGCCACCAGCGGAAAATTTTTTAAATAACATTGAACCCTATTAAAGAACACATTCAAAGATCTTCTCCTCTGAAACTGTTCAGCCAATTGGAACCAAACTTAGCCACAAGTCCTTGGTTGTTCTCTGCAGAAAAAAAGAACCAAACTTGAATCCAACTGAAACATTTTCAAAGGTGTTGTCCGCTGAGACCACTTGGCAAAATAGAACCATGGTTTAGTTTATATCAGTTAACAAGGACTGTCTATGGAAGCCAGAGTCCAGGTGAGCGATACAGGCTCTTGAGAGCCTCTTGTTATATTTTAATGATAAATTGCTTTATTTTACAGAATATCATTGATAAATATGCAGAGACTGGTGAAAGTTTTGAATTGTTCCAAATGGTTAGTAACTGCACATTAGATATAATTCTTCAATGTGCGTTCTCGTATCACACAGATTGTCAAAGGGACAGGTGGGTATGACATTGCATTAATCAAATGTGTTGATAAATTAATTCCATGTCTTAACATTCGTGATGTACATATGATAATATGATAATCGTTAATCATATTCCCACTTGTATCAATTGTCGTCATACTAGTTTTGCATCACGTTTTTGTGTCATATATTTCTTGCGTAATTACGATTAATCTGATGATTATAGAGACAAAATCTCCTTCTAAATTAATATTAAAATATCATGAAACAGTGACGCACAACTAATGGAACAATATCCATTTACCAGTTGGTAAAAAGGTACACTGTAGCATATAATAAATTATTACTACAATGCATAAAAGACATAAAAGAATATAAGGGGGCGATAATTTAATTTTCAAGGGATCTGGGACTTGTACGGAATTCCAAAAAAAAAAAGTCTAGGGTCAGATATTTGATGAAAAAAATATCAGGACACGAGAAAGCTGAACGGTAACAAGTATCCCATATTTCAAGCAAATTCTGTGGCATTTACCTACATGTAAATAAGGTAGGACTGGTTCCATCGAGTAAAGAAATTTTGTCTGGCTCAAAGATTGCACGAAAAAATTATCCAGGATCAGATGTTCCTTCCAAGCCCTCACATCAAATCAATAAAAAACAAAAGGTTACTGCCTAATGTAGGGGATGAAAATTAAATTGACAAATATGTAAACCCAGTAATGATTTCAGATTACAACATCCTTATTGCAAGGCCATCACGGAAGTTGCTCAGCTGTTTTTAAGAAGAACCAAGTAAGAATATTTATCAAAGGACAAGAAAAGGCAACTAGATAAGTTTAACTACTGTGTATAAAAGATTGCACTTGACTGAAACCTGATTATTAACAATAATCACGATTTAAAGTTAAAGATGGTTTTCCATAATAGCACCCATTTCACTGAAAAATAAGTCAAACCATGATTTTACATACACAAAATTACACAGGTTGAAAGCGTACACCAAAGCTATGATAGTAGCTCAAAGATTAAAATTTTCACCCAGCACTGAAAGTATTACACAACAAAAATCACATACAAAAATGGCGGAAGCATACACGAAAGACACGAAAGCAACATAGATATTCTGTCTTATCAACTGTTACTAAGTTATTTTTATAATGACTTGAAGCCAAAACAAAAAGGATAATTCTATCCAAAGTTAAATGCCATCTTTGATAACATTTATTGTTACTGCTTTGATCCTTTATTCTGTTTTTCTACATCGGGTTCTACCTATTGGAACTCTATTTAGTTCCTCTTCTAATGTCGATATATAATATATTTGTCCTGAAAGTTACAGAAAGCATAGCTAAGCAATATTCAAGACCAGTAAAGCCTTAAAAATATACAAAACCGTGACAAAACATATATAAGAGCACGGGTGTTGCATAAAAAGGGTAACAATGAAGACAATAAAGACAGAATTTTATAATCCAGTCTAAACGGTCATCTAACGTTATTCGAACGAAACAGCTTATTACTAAAGGCATTTATCACCCTCGTTTTTACGGAAATGTTAAGAAATGTAAAAAAAAAGATTAAAAAGTCCAGAAAAAATGGGACGTAACTTACATTCTTTACTTAATAGGGGATATTGACCGGATATTTTTCATGATTCCGTTAAATTGGCTTTGGAATCCAATGACCTTAAGATTTTACAATTATACTGGCCTCTCACTGATACTGCCGATGTCTACTAAAATCCATGATGATTATTTACCAAACCCTTCGGGAAGTTTTGAATTTGATTATTATTCCGTAGTGCGACAGTGTTTTACCAGCAGACTAGGTTCCTTGAGCTAGCCGGTAGTTTAGCTGCGAGCACTCCTCGACCCCTCTATCTAAATTACGTTTTGTCTATTATTTCCTTTTCAAGATTGTGGTCTTAGAGTTAGTGGTCTACCTGTATTGGGTTTTATTTGTATGCTTATTACACTATAGGGAAATCGGATAGAGAAAGGGGAGGTTTGGGTACCCATAAACCGGTTTAACCCTACCGCTGGCTGTTGCTAGTGAGGGTACAAAGTCCGGCCATCCCGATTTCCTGTCGTTATCTATGTTTGTCTTTTGTAATTTTATTATGGTCCTTGATTGATCGTGACATGTGATTGTAATGTTCGGCCATTGTAAGTGTTTCCTGTTATCTTTCCTTCATTAATTTGTTAATGTCACCAGGACAACAACAATCAAGTAACTATTGAATTTTAAATACACCTTTTTTGCAAGATTACTTTCTAAGATAAAGTTGATATGTTATGTTGATATGTTATTTTGATTGTATATGCCCGTTATGGGCCCTTTGATTAGTTCAATAAAATTATCTTTATCTTTATCTTTAAAGTTGATGACCGTAACAAGTGTTGTTCATTCTTACACGATATGTGTCTGGTTTAACACAGAAAATTTGCTGGTGAATAAAATTTTGATACAATTAATTATATTTCATTTTTTTCTCTAAAATTTTTCAGCAATCCTTTAATGGCTATCGATCTCCTCTACAAGTACAGCAAAACAGGAAAGGCGTTTGATAGAAAATGTGATTTCATTCACAAGATTGCAGAAGACGTAATAGAGAGCAGAAAGAAAGCCTTGGTAAGTAAACAACGAGAAACAGCGGTGGGCTATCTCCCGTTACCAAGTTAGATATATATATGGTCAAAGTGGAGATAATTTTAATGAGCAAATCAATAGCCTTTTTTGACATTGAAGTTAAAAGTTATCCCCAACGACCACATATAACTACCTTGGTACAGGGAGATAGCCTACCGATGTTGTTCATTTGTTACATCCTCCGAATGTAAAATTTGTCACCTTTCTTAGTAAAGCAGAGCAATATAGATTTAATTAAGGTAAAATGCAAACTCTGCATCAAAAATGCTATATAGCAACCTTATCAGTTTTCTCCAAATATTCTGATCCTCTCTCTAAAATATTTTCATCTTGTTTTGAATACATTATGATATTTTTTGTGAGTGTAGTGCAGGTAATAGCATATGAATACACACGAAGCAATATAGAATCAAATAATTATATTTTTTACTGTGTTATAACTCTACTGGAGAGTTTTAGCATTTGATAAGAGTTCTAGATTCTATATTCAGTATAAAGTTCAACATATCTGTAAGAAAAAACCCTTTGACAATGAGTATAAAAAAAGGACTTAAGAATAACTTTTAAATCTTTAAGAAAATTAAAACCAATTATTAAATGATCACATAACAATATAAAACAGCGAGAGATAACTAGTGGGTAAAGATGAAGCCTAAAAATTCGGCCTGACGGCCTTCTACTCAGGGTTAAATACAAGGCAGTATAAAAGAGACCAAAGAAACAAGGAAATAGGTTTTATTCAAAACTCGTGGACCGACTATAATTTGGTTATTCCCAGAAAGCAAAAATCTGTCAAATCTTTAACTTCAGCAACGACGACTAGTATTAATAGAGAGATGACAAACAAGTTATAATATTACCAGTTTTGTATATACATGTATAGTGATTGCTTTTACCTTTTAATTGTGACTCAACATATCTCTTTTATTGTACGTTTTCCCTATTTTCGTTAGCCGGGACTGTGTATTAATTTAGTTCTTTTTGTAGCAGTTATTTTCCTTCTCAGACGGTGTCACAACAAAGGCAAAACGGAGGGAAATCTACATTTTCAATATTTTTCGGCATATGCGGAATAGCCGACCAAAAAGACAAAACGTAATTTTGATGGGTTAAAAGAGTACTCAGAAAAATAAAACGCGAGTTTATTTTGAACCCTCAGTGAATTTGATGAATATATCTTTGAATAGACTGACAAGTTAGTCGTATTTATTCCTTACTACTTATGTTGTAAGTAGCCGGGGGGAAAAATTTCAAAATCAAAGTAAAAAACCTGACCCGGAGATGATTTGACTTACGAAAAGAGGGAGTACATGTGTATAGTTTGATTTGGCCATCGCACATTTTTAAAATTACAAGTTTACTGCCAATATTGCCAGATGACTGTTAGTTTCTGCTTCTTCTTCTGGCACATATTTGTATCTATCAAAAATATGGACTAAGACAGCATTTTAATCATTTACGACAAATGTCCAGTTTCACGATTCTAAATGTTAAAAAGAAACATTTATTATAGTTTTTAACATTGGACCTCTTGCATATATTATTAAAAATAAAATAACGGAAATGTAAATATTGACCAATCTTACTAAATTACGATTGCCATTTTCTCTCCTTACAAGATTATGGTCATGGAATTAGTAGTCTACCTCCGTATGCTTATTATACTATAGGGAAACCTGACAGAGAAATAGGAGGTTTGTTTACCCTTTAACCGGTTTAATTACGCTAGCTTTTGCTAGTGCCTGTAACAAGTCTGGCTGTCCTGATTTCCTTTCGTTATTTACGTCTGCCTTTTGTCAAGTTTGTGTTTTTCCTGTGTAGTTCCCTGGCAGATTGTAGCATGTAACTGTAATATTCAGCCGTTGTATACGTTTCCTGTTATCCCTTTTTATTTCAATTAAGTAACATCCATGTCATCATGGGTTGCTATGAATGTCCTGTATGGAAGATCTATTTGGCAAAAAGCGTACTATATTTATTCTTTGTGCAGATAATGCTGTTATTTACAGATTACATGTACAGGTGTCAAGCCGGTTTATACCCCAAAATTTCAAAACTTTCAGATAAACATAAGTATCGATATGCTTCTACGCTGCTACCAGGATTTTTCTATCCTTGAATGCACAGATTTTTTATACTCTCAAGCTTTTGTCAAGTAACCGTTTTACCCAAATAGAGCAAGCATTTTGATATAAATAACTCAATTGTTCATTGCTGCAACTATATTATCTTCTCCTTGAGACTTTTTATTAAATCAAGTTTTCCTCTTTAACTGACAGTTAAAGTCGGTGCTATATCATATTTATGTATATATTCAGTGACTTGTGCTTTCGGTGTAAAAACATTTTGCCTTGTAGGGGACGACCATTTTATTTTCAGGGGGGGGGGGGGCTAGGGCGATTTGCCCTAGAAAAATTATTATTTTCATCAAATGTCACATCAAATTAATGATTCACATTTGCAACCAAAAATTTATTCTTCAAATCAACATTAAATTATTTATTTTCATGACGAGAAGGATTGAAATATTTTCACTGGTACCAAGATTAAATTATTTACCTACAAAATCGCCCAAGCCTCCCCCTGAAAATCAAATGGTCGTCCCCTTACTGAGGATTAAATATACTCTATTACGTTTGTCTTTAGTTTTTCATTTGTGTTTTTCTTGCGCAATTTCTTTGTGGATTGAACCTGTGATTTAAATTTTCGGCCATTGTAGGTGTTAACAGCTAGTTATCTTCTTTACTTGATCTAATCGGCTTGCTGTTGTAATTGAAAACATGCAGCTAAATGTGCTATATAATTTTTTTATATAAACAGAAGAATGGAAAACAGCAAACAAAGAAATATTTGGATTTCTTAGATATTCTACTGTCCGCTAAAGATGAAAACGGAATTGGAATGTCCCCAACAGATATCAGAGCAGAAGTTGATACATTTATGTTTGAAGGTAACAAAATATTTTGGCTGTTATCGTCTCTTTGGACATCGAATACAACCAGCCTATTCATTCGATTTCAGCTTCCGATGTATAAACGATGCATTTTTTTTTTAATAATCAGGATAAAAAAAATATTTACATCGCATCTACCCTAGGGAGTTTGAAATAAAAGAGGCAACTGGAACTCTGAAGTGAAAACAGCAAAACACTGTTTCATAACCTAAAAAGTCAGAGATTTGTCAAGTATTTGTTACTTTTGTCTCTTCAGAAAGGCTACTGCTGTCACAACATCATTTGTCGGTACGACGTCAGTTTCACAAATGAGAACAGAATTCATGTCTTCATAGATTTTACATTCACGGTTTTCAATTTACAATGGATTAACTAGTGTTTAGTTAAGGATCATGAGATTATTACCCTTCTAGAGCACCTTAGGTAGTTCTCTGATGTTTGGAGAGTTGACATTGAGAGTGCTTTAGTTTTAAGTCATGTATTTGTAATATGTATGAGTTCTAATGATGTTTCGATCATCGTTAAATGACTTCCATTTTGTAGTGTTCTAATTTCATCCGTGCCTCAGAGCTTTGATTTATGGAATCTACGTGTGATTTGTGCCTTCGGTACTCTACTGCCGTTACTGTGTACCATAATCTCTTGAAAGCTCTGTATTTTTGTGATCTCTGTTGAACTATTTATTGCTCCGTTTTCATTTTGTTTTTCGCACATGCTAATTTATTTTTGTATGTAACAATATTTGGTGCAAATTATAATCTTCTTGATTTGATTTAAACATATTTATTTGCTAAAAAAATAAGCAATGGGATTGGGCAAAAGTTTTATCAACACTATAAAAGTCCTCTCCCAACACAAGAATATGTTTAAGTATACAAATATAAATGACGGCATTACAATAATATATAATAAATATAATACAACATGAAAGATATCTGAATAGAAAAAAAAATAAGAGACTAAAGGGAAAAATAAATAACATATTGACTGGAGTAAGTTTTAAATACTAGTACATTATATCAGTATTGATCAAAACGTCTTTTTGATTTGGATGCCAGGGGTGCATACAATTATTCATTACAGAAATATGTTATAAATTTAATTTATTATACACATTCAGACATATTATAGAAATTAGAAATGCTAGAACAGTTGGACGCTCCTATGAAACACAAAGAAATAAAAAAAATATATCAAAAATCAAAGCAATAGAATCCTTATGGAGGAGATTTAACGTTGTTCCACTCCAAATACACGTGAAATACATATGAAATGATTCAGAACGATTATGTGCAAGAAGATAAAAGAGAAACTATTGAATTAAGATGTTGATAATTTATTTTTCTCTAATTTCTAGCAAATTTAACCAACGCCTGACCGATGTGATAAAAATATTTCTCGTCACTAGTGAAAGAACAACACGCGTGGAATTCCCCGCAAAATCTATTCGGAACATAATCCTCGGTGTTTTACATTATGTCATTAGAGAAACATATTCTACAACTTAAACACGTTAATTATGAAATTTCTCACATCTTGTTTAATAAATTTTCAAATGTTTAAAAACTCGGCAAGCCTCGTTTTCAAACATTTGCAAAATTTATTTAACTCGATGTGAGAAATTTCATAATCTACTTAGTTCTCGTTGTAGAAACTATATTTATCTAACGTTTTCATTATACTATAACAGGCCATGACACGACTACAAGTGGGATATCATGGATTCTGTATGAACTAGCTAAAAACCAACATCATCAGAGAGCTTGTCAGGATGAAATTGATCGTGTATTGAGAGATAATCCTGGATTTGTAACCTGGTAAATATTCACATTTTTACATTTTAAAAAACGACATTAATTACTATTGATGACGGAATATCTGCAATTCAATACACGAGGATTCGGTACAAATACTCGTGAGTACTCGAGTACTCGGATCTGGTATTATCAGTATCTCGTCTCAGCTTTTCATTGAAAAATTTCAGTTTTTGTTTTATACAAAACATGTTTTCATTGACAATTATGATACATTAATTACTTCTTGTACATTAAACAATCGGGTGACATCTTTTTTTTGCCTTGATCTTAGGGTCTTTCTGACTGGGACTACACAAAAAATAATCAACGTTGCCTGTTCTGCAAAACCCAAGTTTTCTTCTTCTTAGCGGTCCTTTAACTTAATGGACATGTTTCAAAATATTAATGCATGACTGTAAATTCGCTGAAAACAAGTTTTCCCAATGTTTTAATTGCATTTTACAGAATTTAAACGAGACAGTTAATATCAAATGGTGATGTTATTTAAAAAAAAACTTTCTTTGCTTTAATTTTTATGATTTTATGAGAAAACTTTAGAAAAACGAAAGGATAACAACTGCGTATAACATGATTTGGAATACAGAAATATTAGGTGAGGCGTAATTAATAGAAAATGAAAAAAAAATAAATAATCAAGAAAAGAAAATGCTGAAGAAAAATGATTGAGAAGATATTTACAATATATGTCTTAATTTTAGGAAATATCTGTCAATTTAAAAAACGAGTACTCCAGTACAAATATTAATTCAAGCACCTGACTTCCAAACGAGTACTCAAGTACTCGATGCAATTCTTGTCAATTAATACTAAAATAGTAAAATATTATACAGTTGCATATATGATAAATGTGTTCATGTATCTATTGTCTATTGTCAACATAAAAAAAATAGGAAGGGTAAAAATCTGCCTTAATTGGTTCCATTCAATATTAGAAAAATACAGTTTTTTTTAAATATAAAATCAATAACATAAAACCAATTTTAAAATCAAAGACAGCACATGCTATTTAACAAAGCTTTTCAAATTCACACTTTAAACATCTCTTGAAGTTGAAACTGATGATATACTAACCAGGCATGAACGCTCAAAGTCCCCTCCCCCATAAATAATTTGGCCGTTCAGCTTCTCCTGCAATACAAACACATTGGTCAGATCTATATATTCATCCAGTTTGAGATAAGGAGTGTTCAGGAACAAGACAACTTGGCAAACCGGCGAATGCTGGTATAGATTATTATTTAAGATTCTTATTAAGGTAGATAGACACTAATGTCCATCTCCATGAGATTTTGTTAAAAGTCGGCTCAATTGAAGAACTAATCTTACTAACTTGAAATATGTAATAAAAAGTATGGGTCACAATTTTTCTAGAACTGATGTTAAAGTTTGCTCACTTTTAGCTATTTTTTCGTCTGTTTTTACATAGAATGCACGGGAAAAATATGGAAAGGCAATTTTCAGCTTAATAAAAATGAACCTTTTTTCCATGAGAATTTCATATGTTTTTGTAAATAGATAGTTTATGATATGATCTCTTGGTTGCGACGAAAAAATGCATATGTCACCATGCTTTTAACGGAGATATTTCACAAAGTTTCCGTAATAAACATTATTTACGGGAAAAGGGAGTTAATTCGTGGTAAAATGGTCTAAATATGACGTTTCATATTTAGTCAATCAATTATGACGTCACAAAGGAAAACCTGTCAAAGAACTGTTCCGACAAGGAAATCAAACCAAACCCGTATTCGACTTTGTATTTTTCTAATGCGCGATTACACTGCGCAGCGCAACAGTGTCTATCTACCTTAAATGTACCGAAATTTAGATTATTTTAACTGTTTCTAGTCGACTTGCATATGATAGACGTAAAAGAATTCAGGGTTTTATTTTATTTCCCATCCATTATTTTACGAAAGGATATGTAGTAAATGAACATGAGACCATAACACACATGTAAACTCCAACTACAATAAATTTAATGAGCTGTAAGGCCATCCGCAGCACTAGTACCCAATCATAGGAAATCCACAAGTTCAAAAATGCTTAAAATGGATAAATCCAAAAATCAGTTAATATCAAATATAGCTTAGGACAAAACTAGGATGGAAGAAGTTAAATCTTAGGTATTAGAACTTATTAATTGTTTTACGATCCTAACAACGACGAAATACGCAGGAAACAGATTACATGTAATATTATATATTCATTTCGACAGCACATGGCTCTACACTGTATATATAACTAACTTAATGGCCACACGGAGAGACCAAATTCACAATAAATTTGGTATTTTGTTAATTAACATAAATCGAACAACACGTAAACAGAAAATGGCTTTACTTGATAGTCCGTTTTATAACTCCTTTTCTACGAGACATCATTCATTTTATAGTGATAGCTAAACTTACCATATCGAAGAGACCTTTTGAGCAGTTGTTCTGACATGCATGAGCAGTATGCATCCTCCCCAGTAGCTGCCACCCTACACACTGTAAATGCCATCCCATATGGACTTTCAACCCGAATACGTCATATCTGTTCGCAAGAAGAAACATTCAACCAGAGGAGCAGAGAACTTACCCAACATCTTGTGAACAGGGGTTACAAAAAAAGAATGTCAGAACAAGTGTGCAAAAGGTCTCTTCGATTGACCGAAGCGAATTGCTAGATTATCGGCAAAGAAAGAAGAAAAATTTGCGGACGACACTGGTTACTACTTTCCATCCACAGTTACCTCATTTGTCATCTATAACCCGTGAATATATGCCAATTCTACATGCATCACCCAAAATGAAAGCCTCTTTTTCCAGAACCTCCTCTAGTATCATTTCGTCGTTCCAAAAATCTGAAGGACATTCTCGTGAGAGCCAAATTACCATCACCTGAAACAGATCAGTTTACAACATGTTGCGACAGGCGTTGCCTTTTGTGCAAGTATAGCTCAACAACTGAAATATTCAAAAGCACAGCA